>JAKCWG010000547.1:0-90138 GCA_021464415.1 Lonicera japonica
GGCTCAAACATGTTGAGTTCCGTTGTAAAAGGATTTCGTGGGAGAAACTGCGTTCGAGTGAACTTGACTTCAACTTGCTTTCCTGGTCTTCGAAGGTAAGTTGCCTCACTAGACTGGATCAACTCTGGGTGACTTTGCTCGTGGAATTGCTCATAAGATGTTACCCAACTTTCTGGTAACAACCTTGTAAGTTCTGTCCTGGTAAGCTGCCTGGGGATGTAGGCAGCTGTGGGAGCGGCTGTAGACACCCCGATCCGTGACCCCCGCAAGAACCCTAACGACCTTCGAGAGGTACTGTTTTTGGAGTCCGGGACCCACCCGAACACCCAGAACTGCCCCGAAATAGTCTGTCGGCCAAACAAACCTAATTTTTAGAGGAATTGTCGCACGACAAATGAGTATGTCGCGCAACAATCTCCTCTGTGTCGCACGACAATCACCCCTGACACTAGACCATCCACTTTCTGACACATCAGTATGTCAGAAACATCATTTCATCCGTTTGTCGCATGACATGATACAAATTGTCGTGCGACACTTGCCCTTTTTGGGGGGATGTCGCGCGGCATACCCTTCCCACCACTATAAATAGGCCAACACCCCCAATGGTTCAAGACAGCAACTTGAGATTGAGAAATTATTGAGTTATATCTGATTTTCTAGTCTTTCGTCAAATATTTTCTGTTATAATCTTATTTCTGAAGAATTATCGAATCTATTCTCGACACTCGACGTGTCGAGTCTCTGGAATCGAATTCTCGGAAATATCTGAAGAAGGAAAAGATCATTATCGCCGGAGATCTCTCTGCTGTATTATATTTTCTTTCTTATTATTATTCTCTTCGGGAAGGTAAAGAAAAACCTCTTCTAGTATTTAAATAAGATATATGTATACTTGTTTTATTTCCGTTGTTTTGTCCACATTTTATTTGAATAAACTTATTGCCAAGTTATAAATAGTCTACTGTTTTCAAAACACAAAAACCCTGATAAAATCATTTGCAAAACCAGAAGAGTGAAGTACATTACCATCCGGATAAAATTCTATTTTTAAAACCCGGACCGATAAAACTTACTTAGGAATTAAAAACCCGGTATATCCTATCTCCACCATAGACTGTGATATGTCTGGTAGAACTCCCCTCAAGAGTTCTGATTCCATGTTGAATTAGTCCCGACAAAGATCCGAACTTTTCCAAAAGAAGTTAAAAATCCGAGAAAACCGTCATTATCTGAGAAATAATATGGAAAAGTCTCTTTGAAATAAAATAATTCTTGTCACTTGTATTTACATCTTTCAAAACAAAACATTGGATCTTGGAACACAAAGGTTTTTCATACCCTTTCCCATTTCCCCCCGAAAGTTAGGGTTTCTCATTTGGAAAGTAGTAGACTGTTAGTAAAAGTATCCAAGTTTTTCAACATAAAATAAACATATAAGATCACTAGAGACCGAAAGGGCAGAATTGGTGCTTAACACCTTCCCAAACCGTAACATAGTTTCCGAACCTTATAGAATTCTGGTTTCGTAGACAAACGTGTAAAGAAAAGCTTATATGTAGCCTTTTCTTTTACACCAATATTTTGTCCGTTTTCTCGTAAAACGTACTGGCAACTCTGAATGAATCCTCTTGCATCTAGAAATAGAAATATGAATACCCGATATTGAATTATCAACCAACTATAGAAGCAAATGGAACGACGGAATCCTTTTCGACGTTTCAGACACCCAAGAACCGGGAGCGAGACCCAGGGGTCGCATTTGCGGATTCTCACAGTGGCGACTCTGCTGGGGACATGAAAACTAGACTCTTATATGTGGACTTTCGTTTATTTGTTGAATATTGGCTTTTACCGCTTTCTATACTTGTGTTAATTAATTGGGAAGAAATCTTTTTCTAAAAATAGATGTTTTCAAAAATACGTAATAAAAGATAATGATATTTATAAACCCAATCTTTCGAACTTTGCACGCACTTTCACAAATCATGCATTGGTTCTACGAGTGTGAATTTACCCCAAACCTTCGGAAGTATTATAAGTGAGTAGGGAGTTGGCTTGCTTGGGCCAACATAAACCGAAAGCATTTACTTCCACTCTCCTTGGCCAAGTACGCCCCCCAGGTATATCGAGTGACGAGAAGTATATCAAAAGACCCTTGCACGTACCTGCCCTTGGGGTATATCGCAAGGTCTTGCCAAATAGAAGGGAGCCTGAAGCCTTAACCGATCGTACACCTATGCTGCATATAAGATCGAGTCAGCTAAAACACTTGTTAAATAGCCGTAGGGGATGTACCATCTTACGGCTTACTTTACAACACCTTTTTAAAACCCGAGTCTTTTCTCGGCGATTTTTAGTGGTTCTTTTGGCAAAAATCGAGTCGCATCACTGTCTTCCTTCATCTTTGTCACGTGGTTTCGTCTACAGCCATAAATAACGGCAGTCTGGAAGGTTGGGCCGGTCGAGATCATACCGGAAGACTAGTAAGACCAAGCACACCCGCAATGGCCAATGGACGCAAGAATCAAGAAACAGATCAGAGCCTAGCCGAGACATCTACAGCTCAGCCAACTTTAGCCGAGATGCATCGTTTGTTAATGAAAGTTAGCATGAATCTAGCAAACCTCGCAAACGAGCAACAAGATATCCGAATCCGAGTAGAAAAGTTGTCAGCCGAACGAACTGCACCACCGGGGTTTGAACGACTACTATAGAATCGGGATCCAAATCAAGGGCGGTCATCACAAGTACTTCCCCCAATCTAAGGAGCCAATCCACCAACGGGTCCCGTCACAGTCGGTCCCGTTTAGACTGACCCCAACAATCAGAATCAATGGGCCCCAGATTCAGGCCCCACTTTTCAGCAACAAGAGCCACCCATTATCTGGCCGCAACCTCAATCGGGCCTTGATCCCCAATATCAGCCATGGCCACAAGTCCCCGCAAGACCTATCCCACCACGGGCCCCAGTAGCCCCTCCTAATGAGTACCCAGACATCAACCAACTTCGGGCAGTGTATGCAAAATCGGTTATAGCTCGGGAACAGCCCGATGAGGTGTCAAGAGAGAGTGAAGAAATAAAGAAACTGAAAGAGCAGATGAAGGTTCTGCAAAGGGGGATTTCTCTAATAAAAGGAGCAGACGAGGTTACAGATATGAATACTTTCTCCCTCTACCCAGAAGCGAGATTACCTCAGGGATTCAAGCTCCCTTCCATCACCAAGTTCACAGGAACCACACCCCCAAAAACTCAACTCCAATCCTACATTAGATCCATGCAAGTGTCCGGTTGTGGAGAGCCGGAGTTGGCTAAGGCCTTTCACATGACTCTCACGGGGACCGCCCTGAGATGGTTTTTTCGATCTAGAAAGACACCACACAAAGACTTGGGAAGATATCGTCAAGGAGTTCATGAATAAGTACGGGTCCAATGAAGATTTGGAAATTACCCGCAAACACCTGGAAATGGACAAACAAGGCGAGAAGGAAAGCTTCAGTGATTTCTTCACACGCTAGAGAGAGATGGCCTCCCAAATGTCCAAACGGCCCGATGAAGAAGAGCAGCTAAAGATCATACAGAAGAATTTCACTCCAGCTGTATTGAGTTGCATGGGAAAGCATGTATTGCCACACTTCAACGCCCTATTGAGCATGGGGTCACAAGTAGAAGAGGAGTTGGCCAAGAGAGCAGGGATCGACACCAAGAAAGCCTCATACACAGGGAGAAAGACGGCCACTTCAGCCGTAAACCAACTAAGATCATACCCCTATCAACAAAACCCGTTTCAGCAGCCACAACAAGCACCTCCGATGAGTTGGCCCGCACAAGGAGACTCTTCGAACACAGAGGTTAAGAAAAGAAGGAACTTCTACACCCTTCGCACTACCCTGGTCAAAAGACTGGAACTACTCTGAAAAGCTGGACTAATCACTCCACTCGACCCACGCCCCCTACCAAACCCTATTCCCAGCACCTGGAGAATGAATGAGAATTGTGCATACCATTAGGCTGCGGGCCAGGACACAGAACACTGTTTAGCTCTTCGTCACCGCATTCAAGACTTAATCGAAGCTGGTACCATTCCCGCACCTGGCGGGCCTAATGTTACTAACAATCCCCTTCCCAACCATGATCCACCTGCGGGAATTAACGCCTTGACCACTGATGAAGAAGGCTTTGATCCAGTGGGACTCATTCGCGATGACCTAGCCTACAAGGCACCCGCTGTGCTGCCAGGAAGGACTCAAGTTGCACCAGGCCTCAATCTGATAATCGACCAATGGATGGCTAAAATGAACTTCCTACCCGGGCAGGGGTTAGGAAAAGCCAATCAGGGAATCCCACAACCACTCACAATCAAAACCAATCTCGAAAAATTTGGGATAGGATGGAACCAGGACAAGAAGAAACAACCATGGAAGCCCCGAGGCCTTCCCAATGAGACAATCTGTATGACAGAGACCTCCCCCAAAACTTTTAGTTGGTCGGCGGAATCAGAATCATCGAAAGCCTCAGAGGGATCAGACCCAGTATCCCTTTGGATACAGCAAATTACTCGTTCAGGAAGGGTGTATCAGCCACCACCAGTAGATGTCGAGAAAGCACCTCCTTCTAAGGAAATATGAGAGGATCAAGTATTGGAACAGTTGAAGAAAACTCTGGCACACATCACCATTTGGGACCTCTTGGTTGCCTCCAAACCTCACAGGACAGCCTTCATCAAACTCCTAGATGAAGCCGTCATATCACCAGATTCTACGCTCGAACAACTGCCCAACATGATAGGATCGCTTACAGTCCAAAGAAGTCTGTCATTCTCAGATGAAGACTTATCTCCATTGGGAAGGAAACACAGCCTGGCCCTCCATATCACTGTCCGAACTCGAGGAAAAATTCTGCCACATGTCCTCATCGACAACGGATCAACTATAAACGTTTGCCCCCTGAAGACCGCCAGATGCCTGGGTATCTTGGATTCAGAGCTTTCTCCATCAACTGTAATCGTCAGGGCCTATGACAACACCAGGAGGGCCGTTATGGGCTCTCTAAAGCTCGATCTCATGGTCGGTCCCGGAAACTTTCCGGCCGACTTTCAAATCATAGACATTCCCTCCAGTTTTAACCTCATGTTGGAAAGAGCATGGCTACACGACATAGGAGCACTCCCCTCCTCCTTACACCAAAAGATCAAGATACCGTTCGAAGGAAATATAATCACCATCCAAGGAGATCCTGAAAGGACCTTGGCAGATTTGGAATTACCCGTCTTGAGCATCGGGAGTCAAAGCATACAGTTGGGAGGCTTTTCTTGCGAGCCTCAAGTGCAAGCTCTCACCACCCAAAGAATCGAATACCTTCCCCTTGACAATATCCCCGGTCTCAGCACCAAGATCACAAATATGTTGAGAATGATGAAATACTTACCTGGAGCCAGTCTAGGAATAGGGTAGCCAGGATTACTTCAGGCCTTAGAACTAGTAACAAGGCGTGAAAAAGAAGGTTTGGGTTACCAACACACCGAAGAGGACAACTAAGAAAAAAGGGGTCGAGGGTATCAGTATCCGAGTTTTAGCTCTCTTAATGGATTTTTTGTCAAAGAATGAGAGGACTTCCCCTTTTGAGGCTTTCAGGAGCCTTGGAGAAACAGCGGCGGAGATAACCTTCCAGGATGGAAAATCTTCTATGAAGAGGACCTTTATCTCAAGGAAAATGTTATACACAACTTCTCTACCAAGTTAACGATCGGGCCGAGAGAAGAAAATGAAGACGATGAGGAGGAAGAAATGATCGGAGATCTCTTCGACGTCATGGCTCTAGAGGATAATGAGTCAAGAGACGACTCTATACACTTAATACATGCTGATCTAGACTATCAGGGAAAGGGGGGAAGGAGTGAAATTGTAAGGGTAAGAAATAAGAGGGAGGGTAGGGCTAAAGAGGAGTCTCTCCTAGATTTATTTTTCAAACTTGTACCTGTAAGCACTGTTATTAATGAAGAAGATTCTATTTTGCGTTATCTTGTTAGTTCTAATTCTGTAATTGCTTATACGGAAGTAGAAAGATTAAATAAACTCCATGAACGGGAAGAACAACGCATACAATGTGAGGAAGGAGATACTCTCGTGATTAACCTCGAAACTGAAGAGGAAAAGAAAGAGGTCCGTATTAGGGCAAGTCTAAGTAAGACAGAAAGAGAGGAATTCACACAAACTCTGAATGAGTACATGGATATCTTCGCCTGGTCCTATGCTGATATGCCAGGTTTGAACAGCCAGATAGTCATGCACGAAATACACACCAAGCTGGAGTTTAGACCCGTAAACAGAAATTAAGAAAGCTTACGCATGAGTGGTCCATGAAAGTGAAAGAAGAAGTGATGAAACAACTAAGTGTAGGGTTCTTACGGGTGATCGAGTACCGTTCATAGCTAGCCAACATTGTGCCCGTTCCAAAGGCAAATGGGAAGGTCCGCATGTGTGTAGATTACCGTGATCTTAACAAAGCTTGCCCGAAAGACGATTTCTCATTACCCAACATTGATTTGATAGTGGATAATACCGCCAACCATGCCTTAAAGTTGTTCGTAGACGGCTTCGCCGGGTATAACCAGATTAAAATGCACCCGGATCACCAGGAGAAAACATCATTCATCACGCCATGGGGAACGTATTGCTACACCGTTATGCCATTCGGGTTGAAGAATGTCGGGGCAACATATCATAGGGCAGCTACAGTTATTTTTCACGACATGATCCATAAAGAAGTAGAAGTATATGTGGACGATATGATAATCAAATCGAAGGAGAGGGAAGGCCATGTGCCTACCCTACGAGCCTTTTTTGACCGCCTCCGCCAGTATCAAATGAGACTCAATCCGCAGAAATGTGTGTTCGGGGTAACCAAAAGAAAACTTATGGGCTATGTCGTCAATAAAAAGAGAATCGAGGTAGACCCTGCCAAGGTTTGAGCTATCCGAGAGATGCCCGAGCCTCGTACCGAGAAAGAAGTCTGGGGGTTTTTGGGTAATTTACAATACATCAGCAGGTTCATCTCTCAACTTACTCAAACTTGAGAACCCATTTTCAAGCTCTTAAGGAAGTCTTCACCAGGAGAATGGGACGATCAGTGCCAACAAGCTTTTGATAGAATCAAAGATTACCTCTCCAAACCCCCAGTGTTAGCCCCACCACAAACTGGACTGCCACTAATTCTATACCTGACCGTCATTGACTCGACTGCAGGGGCCATGCTGGCCCAACATCTGACCAATACACGAAAAGAACAGGCCATCTACTACATCAGCAAGAAACTATCCCCATTTGAGATAAACTACACGCCATTGGAAAAATCATGCACCGCTCTTGTATGGGTAACACAGAAATTACGGCATTACATGCTGGTTTTTTCGGTCATCCTGGCATCACGAATAGATCCGCTGAAATACCTCTTCGAGAAACCAGCTATTTCAAACCGTATAGCAAAATGGTTATTCCTACTCGCCGAATTCGACATCACCTACATGACCCAGAAGGTAGTCAAAGGCAAGATCATAGCTGATTACCTGCCACACAATCCAATATTGGGGGACATGCTAAAAGAAGCCGAATTCCCAGATGAAACTATCATGAATGTTGAGATCGATGAAGACTGAAAATTGTACTTCGACAGGGCCGCCAACCAAAACGGAAATATGATAGGCATCTTATTAGTCTCTCCAGACCAAACTCACTGCCCGATATCATATCGTCTAGACTTTTTCTGCACCAACAATATGGACGAGTATGAAGCCTGTATAATTGGATTAGAGATCGCACTCCAAAGGGGTATAAGGAGGATACAAGTATACGGAGATTCGGCATTAGTAGTCCACCAAGTGCTAAAGGAATGGAATATCAGAGATGAGAAGTTAGTACCATACCTCGCCCGACTGGAGGATGTCGCAGGAAGATTTGAGCATTCGGAGTTTTACTATTTCCCTAAGTCACAAAACAGTTTTGCTGACGCACTAGCAACCCTGGCATCTATGATCGATATCCCGAAAAGGATGGAAGAGATAACTCTTACCGTACAAAGAAGATCAGGACCAGCACACTGCATGGCCCTGGAGATAGAGAATCAAAAGAATGGGGACTCAACCACTTGGTTTTATGACATCTGGAACCTGTTGAAAAATCATCAGTATCCCGAGCAAACAGACAAGAGAACGCGGACCCATCTCCAATGTCTCACTGAAGACGAATCTGTCAAGATGATGGATCAGATACATGGGGGTGATTATGGACCTCATATGAGCGGTCATACACTTGCCTGAAAAATCATCAGGCAAGGATATTACTGGTCTACCCTACAGAACAACTGCGTTAACCACGTACACCGTTGTCACAAGTGCAAAATCTATGCTAAGTCTCAGAAACTTCCTCCGAAAGAGTTGTACAATATGACTGCTCCCTGGCCTTTCGCAACCTGGGGAATCGACATCATTGGAAATATTTCACCCAAAGCCAACAACGGCCATGAATTTATACTAGTGGCCATCAACTACTTCACCAAATGGGTAGAGGCCGAATTTTTTCAAACCCTTGACGCCAGGAAGGTTGCCCGATTTATCAGACGGAATATCATCTGTCGGTATGAGGTCCCACATGAGATCATCTCAGACAACGGCACCTACTTCGAAGGAGAAGCTAATACAGTCATGGAGGAATACGGTATTACCCGACACAGATCTTCGCCATACAGACCGCAAATCAATGAGGCAGTTGAGGCCGCCAACAAAAATTTGAAAAATATTCTAAGCAAGATGACCGACACCTGTCGAGACTAGCCCGAAAAATTACCATATGCATTGTGGGGATACCACACCACTGAGAGGGTCTCTACCGGGGCAACCCCATTTTCACTTACATACGGGATGGAAGCAGTCCTTCCCGTTGAATTAGAGGTCCCCTCCCTCAAAGTAATGCTAGAGAAGCAAATTAATGAGCTGGAGTGGGTTCAGACACGATATAATGAGCTGGCATTATTAGATAAGAAGAGATTAAAAGCCGCATACCACCACCAAAGGTATCAGAAGAAAATCGCTCGAGCATTTAACCAGAAAGTAAAAACTCGGGGTATCAATGAAAACAACATCGTGTTGAAAGAAATTCGAGAACCAGCTAGAGACCCAAGAGGGAAGTTCGGGTAGAAGTGGACAGGGCCATACATCGTCAAAGAGATTGATACAGGAGGTGCGGCTATACGCGCTGACTTAGACGGACAGTTACTGCATTCACCAGTCAACATCGATCGACTGAAAAAGTATTACCAATATATGTAACATGTACAGTTAAGAACTACGTAAACCTGAGCCCCAACTTAAACTTGTGTTTTTTGGAAAAATCTAAAGGGGAACGTAGACAACCTGAGAAGTGACTTCAGGCCCGATTTAAACATTGTAAAGAAATTTATTTCTCATAAACAGTCCCTCGTTTATTATTAAGGTGGTTCAGAACACCGAAAGTTACAAAGGATATACAACATACAGAAAAACCTAATCCCTAGGGGTTGGCCAAGCATGGTCCTCAGTAGCCAAGTCAATTCGAGCCTCATCCAAGATCTGGTATGCAAAGACAATGATCTCCTCTGTAGGCTCAGAATCCATAAACTAGAACCACTCCATTTGGAAGGGATCATCAATCAGCTCTCCTTCCAGAGACCCCCAACGAGAACAGATGATGTCAGCCCAGAGGGGCTTGGAAATACCAAAACGGGCATAGTTGAACTGACGAGTCAGTCGAGCATGCCACATTCTCTCCACTGATAAAGAAACATGCTGGGTCACAAACTTAGACTCAGAAGAGAAGTTATTCAGGCCAAGAGGGATATCCTGAGGGACGTTGAACTGCCGAAGAAGACCTCCTGGGAGATAAAAAAAAGTGAACCAGAGCCCACGGAGCCGAACGTAATTCTGCCCCCAGTACTAAGCACCATCACCCTCAGTTTCCACCAAGGAATGTTCCACCGAATAGCCCAAAAATTCTCTGAAAACCACACCGTCCAATCAGAGGAAGACATGGTCAAAGCACCAAAGAGGGGGTGACGGAAGAAGTGCGTCGGGTTATCGAGCCGAACCCCGTTGAAACCCACCGATCGAAAACGCTCCAACAGCCACATGTACAGTGAGCGCAGACTTCCCCTAAAGAAGGGTGAGGCCCCCCTTTGAATATCATACAGGCCGTTCAGAGTCTCTGCAAGAACGATGGGCACTATAGACTCCCCATTTCTAGCATGGTAAATCAAACTCAGAATAGTCGGATCGACACGGGAAGAGCCCGTCACCAATAGCATATCAGAAACAAGACAGATCAAGGTCGCCACAGTACGCCCCACATTATAAGAGGCTCTCTCTTCTTAACGATGAAAGAATCTCACCATTTTATGGAGGTCAAGAAATTCGTCGATAATAAAACCATCACAGGCCGCTTGGGGAATAGCTAACAGAGCAATTAGCATATCTCGAGAACCGATTTCTTCTATGGGAACAGCCATCGGGAGACGAATGTCAGAACACAACAGCCAGAAAAACTCCTCATAAGTAGGGCAGAGCTCATCTAGCCCGAAGCGAAAAAGATGATCAGCAGGGCTCCAGAAATACAAAGCGCCTAACAAAATGGAAAAATTTACAGGACGATGGCACCAGCCTGCTAAAGGACTGAATGCACCAAAGTTCAAGCCATTCTTAGAAGATATCAGAGCATCTCAGCCTTTAACATAAGAAAAATCAGAATTTGTGCGATATGAAGACATTTTGGGAAATGTGTGGGGATGAAGGAAGAAGGATAAGTGTATTTATAGCAAAAAAGAGGGTCATGTACCTGTTTGTCGCGCGACAAACCTATATCCAAGAGGGATTGTCGCGTGACAATCCTCTTTGGTATCACCATATTTTTGCCTTTCTTACACATGAGCGTCATTTTTGTCAAAAGAATCACTTTTGAATGCATTTGTGCTCACTAGTTCTTTTGCAGGGACCCTAAGTATCACTACATTACAAGGTATGGCTCCTAAAATTACTAATTTACATAAATACATTTTTCACAGATAGAGAATAGATGTATATCATCAGACACAAATAAAGATTTTTCATAAAACCAATAAAAGAACAGTTTTCAAAACTAAAATCTTTGTCTACATGTCTAAAAAAATAAAACTACATATCTGTCTGAACTAATTAAATGCAGAAAAGAAAAACTAATCTATCCGAGCGCGCTTCGACACGCTCCCACTGTCACCCGAACCCTCCTCAAGAGTATGATCAACCACTGGAACGCCCTGAGGTACTGCTTGAGAAGGCCCTGTCGACTGAACCGGAGCTGTAGGGCGGATCATTGAGGACCGAGATCGCCTAGAGGTCCGGCTACTGCTCCTCTGAGACTCCGTCCAAGCACGAGAGGAAGACAGAGGATCGTCTGCATGCAGGGAAACATCGATCGCCCTATGATAGTCATGCATGTATATCGTGGGGTCGCGACCAACGTACTGGAGCAGATTCCAGCTGTAGAGATACTGGGAATGCCAAGCTCTCAGATCCGCTACACGCACGCTCACCCGCTGTAAAAGAAAAGAAAAAAGAATCAGCACAATTAAAATAAATAAATATGAATATGAAGGGATATGGAAGGAAGCATATACCTCATCATCAGGGCGATCACCCAAGTAGTCGAACGTATCATTGGGAAGAGGATACTCGGGCACCGTATACCGATGTAGACCGGCACTGACATAAGAAATGTCCCGAGGAAGTGGCAGTAGATCTATCGAAGGAACAGACGAACCCGCTGGTACAACAGTAGAAGTAGACCCACCCTCCTCACGGATCGGGAACAGGGGAGGCCAGGAAGAAGAACCACCAATGCCAGGAGAGCGGACCGGAGGGCCTATAGCAGCCGATGGAAGCGGAGTCAGCGTAGCATAAGTGCGGATGCCCGAAGGATCCACGACGGCCTTTGCTCTCAAAGGGGGGACCCCGCTGGAAGGAGTGGTCACAGCAGCAGGAGGGGTCCGCCCAAACTGCTCATAGTCAACCCCAAAGTCCGCAGGCTCCCAGGATCGCTTCGAAAAATCTGCTGCCCCTCCCTCAGCGGCCTTAGCAGCCTCAAAAACAGCCTCCGAATATACTGACGGACCGGTAGGGAACTCGAAACCCTCAGCACGCTGCTCCTCCATAGGTGTCGTTTGAGGAGGCTGCTCCGGAACAGCCACTGCACCACCTCCCTCACCGCCCTCAGGTCTATCATCACCTCCCTCAGCACCAGCAGGGACGTCCCTCTCTCCCTCAGGGTCATCATCGTCGGAGTCCAAAATGTTGTCCCTCTGATCAGGGACAAGCGGCAGATAACCGGGGACCGTCCTGGACAAGTGAGTCTGTCCTCGTATATAGTTGGGATCGCCTCCCAATGCCCGGTACCTCTCGTAGAAGACCCGTCCCCGAGTCTCCTTCGGCTCTCTCATTAAATAACGGGCAGCAAAGACAACATAATCCCCTTCCTCGGTGACCGTCTAAAAATCGAGCCCGTCAACCAACGTCTGCACCATCACCGGGTCAATCTCGCCCGTCCGCCTCATCAGAACTGGAGGGAATGAAGGAAATCTAGGCCACTGCGCCGGTGTATGTTGGCGAATAACTCTCTCGCCCAAGTAGAAGTGGAGGCCGTACTCATCCCTGATAAGTCGCTTGGTCCTCGAGGCAGTCAGAGCACGGCCATATCCAAAGTGGAGACCCAAATCACCCCAGGGAGCCCACTCAATCTGAACAAGAACAAATTTTTACTTCAACTTATATTTTATTTACCATTTATCTATTTGAAAAGAAAGAATACTAAAGTACTTACATGCTCCTCTAACAGG
Organism: Lonicera japonica; assembly: GCA_021464415.1. Lineage (NCBI taxonomy): Eukaryota > Viridiplantae > Streptophyta > Magnoliopsida > Dipsacales > Caprifoliaceae > Lonicera > Lonicera japonica. Next base: position 12,893 of record JAKCWG010000547.1, read on the forward strand.
TCATGGACCGCGGCAGCTCCGGTCTCTCGAGTTCGATACACATAAGGAGCTCTATAGTTCCCCGCGATGAATCTGCAGAGAAAGGGAAACTGGTCCTCGTTCTCAACGAGGAGATCCACCTGGGCGCGACCTAGACGGGTATAAGCCACAAACCAACTCTGAAGAGAAGACATAAAAAAATATATCAGCAACAACCAACAGATAATATGAAAAGGACTGAAGCAAAAATAAAGGGACAAAAGTATATACCTCCCATAGCAAAGAAAAGCCCTTAAGGTTCAGGGTTAAGTGGCGATAAACCTGGTCCATAGCATCGTAAAGGACAGCAAGAATAAAGCCGCTCTAGTTGTAGTCGAACATGATGCTGAAATCCCAGAGATAGGGCAGCCACCAGAGATGGGCCGTGTCCCCCCCACGGGCCTCGAACAGATCATGGAGCGTCAGTAAGAGGAGGACGCGGGCATATTGACGCGCCCCCTGACGGGTCATCGATGCTCTAGAAGCAACTAGCTGGGCTCTCTCTGTAGTCAGGCACGTAACCAAGATAGCCCGAGGAATCGTGTCGCCCGAACTCCGTCGCTTAGGAAACCACCCAAGTGCACCCACGATGCCCTCTGCCGTCAGACGCAAAGGGACATCAATCTGGATAGAGACCCCCTGAAGGAATTCCGGTCAAAGCAAATAGGTCCAGGGGGTCATGTCATCTCCCCCCAGCTCCAGTGGAAGGTATGAGTGGTGTCCCACTAGTGGCAGGCCAGAGCCGACACCAACACAGCCGCCCTAGATCCCGCTCCATGAGGGCGTCAAAAAGAGGAACAAATGAAGTCGCAAGGAGAAACTCTTGGACAGGGGCCGGTGCCTATCACCACTCTAAGGAAACAGTTTTGGGAGAACCCCAACCTCGGCCGATCCACTGCAGACAAAATGAAAATATAAAATATGAGAAACCTGAGGTACTTTGGTGTAATTATGAGAGTTATGAGGTTATAGGGGTAAATTATGTAATTTTCCAAACCTGAGGGTACTTTGGTGTAATTATGAGAGTTATGGGGTTATAGGGGTAAATTATGTAATTTTTCAAACCTGAGGGTACTTTGGTGTAATTATGAGAGTTATAGGGTTATAGGGATAAATTATGTAATTTTCCAAACCTGAGGGTATTTTGGTGTAATTATGAGAGTTATGGGGTTATAGGGGTAAATTATGTAATTTTCCAAACCTGAGGGTACTTTGGTGTAATTATGAGAGTTATAGGGTTATAGGGGTAAATTATGTAATTTTCCAAACCTGAGGGTACTTTGGTGTAATTATGAGAGTTATGGGGTTATAGGGGTAAATTATGTAATTTTTCAAACCTGAGGGTACTTTGGTGTAATTATGAGAGTTATAGGGATATAGGGGTAAAATATATAATTTTCCAAACCTGAGGGTACTTTGGTGTAATTATGAGAGTTATGGGGTTATAGGGGTAAAGTATGTAATTTTTCAAACCTGAGGGTACTTTGGTGTAATTATGAGAGTTATGGAGTTATGGGGGTACATTACGTAGTTTTCTAAAATCCTAAAGGGTATCACAAGTAAAAGTATGTGTTCACTAAATCGGACGTTATTTCTAGACAGACGTGCATACTAAATACGAGAATTATTTTAAAAAAAACATGCAGAAAACGACAGAAATAATCTAACAAGTTTTCATACATTTTCTCGTTTTCCCCAAAATCAGGCTTTCTATAGATTATTTGCGGAAAGTAGCAGACTGTTAGTAAAAGCATTCAAGTTTTTGAACATAAAATAAACACATATGATCATTAGAGTCCGAAAGGGAAGAATGGGTGCTTAACACCTTCCCAAACCGTAGCATAGTTCCCGAACCTTATAGAATCTTGGTTTCATAGACAAGCATGTGAGGAAAAGGCTTGCCTGTGACCTTTCCCCTTACACAACTCTTTTGTCCATTTTCTCGTAAAACGTACTGGTGACTCTGAACGAACCCTCTTGCATCTATAAATAAGATAGTGGGACACACGATATGATTTATCAACACATAGAAGCAGATAGAACAACGAAATCCTTTCCAATGTTTCAAACTCCTAAACTAGAGGTTGAAACCTAGGGGTCACATTTGCGGATTCTCACAGTACTAAAACTTTAATTTAGAGTATGACTATAAATGGCCTTTTTTGGTATTTCAAATAAATATGCAATGACACTTACGCTTTGTGATGACTTTGATTAATATTAAATCTTTGGCTAAAACCTAAATAATTAAAAGATGTTGAGTCTCCTAATGGTAATGTATCTTCTATTTTAAGCTCACTTTATCTAACAAAAATTATAAGGACAAATTTGAAAACATGCAAAAAAATTAAATGGGCGAAATGAAAATAAATATTGATTTTTTTAAAAAAAATGTACCAATTTTTAATTGGGTCTAGATAAAGTGAAAGGCTGGAATAATAGAGAGGAGTTTAGTGTCGGGTAAAATAGTTTGGGGGCAATTTGTTAACCCGACAATCCACAGAGGGGTGTAATGTATTTCTTCCTTGACATTATTAGAGAGATCAACACTAACCGAACGCAGGGATGTCAAAACTAGTTAGTCCCCCCCTCCCAAAACAAACTTTGGTTTACCTTCATATTCCCACCTCAAATTTTGATGTATTTATATATATATATATATATATATATATGCATGGCCCCCAAATTTTGCTGTATCTTCATTTATCCTCTTTACATTTTGATGTTCTTTTATATATCCTCCTCAAAAAAATCAACCTTCAAATTTAGTAGTATGTTTTAAGTATTTGGAGAAAAAAATTAGCCCCCTCCTCAAGATTAATTTATGGCTTCGTCCTTACGGACTACTTACTCAAATACTTAAAAAGTCATTTCATCACACCAAAATAAACATTGTTAAAGGATGGTGATAATGATACCCCGAGTTATATACACATATTCGGTTTAGGAGAATTGAGAAATTAAACCATAAAGTATGGGGGGTCATTTGCAATGTTTACCCAAATATTTTAAAAGTTGCCATGTCAACCTCAAAGTACTTTTAGTGTTGCAATATAAACCTTTTGTTAAATTCCGTTTAAAAAAAAGTTAACAACTGCTGACATGGCTAAATGATGTACCAATGACATGGAACAAATCATTTAAAACGAAAATATAGATGACAAATTAAACCCTAGAGTATGGAATAAGTTGCAATGTTCTCCCCTAATGTTTCAAAATTTCTATAACAACCTGATTAAGATTGCATGTGTACTCTATTTTTTTTTTCATAATGAAATAAAATCATCTTAAAAATATTAATTGAAGAGTTTATTAATATGTCCAAACATATGTTTCTATGGATTTCAGTATGGACAAATTCCGAACCGAAAAGAATGGATTGCCAATACATTTTGGTGTAGGTATTTGTTTATTTCTTTTATTATTTCTTAAAAAAAATGTTCTTTCAATCTTTAAAATTTGTTGTTTTAATTTGAACATGAAAATGAATTTTTCCTGTGATTTGATCTACCAATATGTGCTAGATGTAAGCAAATTATTCCTATACTGTTCATGAATGAATCGGCATTAGAGAAACAAATAAAGAATGTCATTAAAAGATATTAATGCTATGAATGTTCCTAATACTTTTATGGGCGAGGGAGTAAAAAGTTATGGCGCCAAATAATTTTAAATCAAATAAAAATAGTTAAAAATTGCCACTAACGTAGTAATACTTGTATCAAGTTAAAACGTAATACATAAAAAGGTGTTGACATGTGTTGAAGAAAAGTTGAAAATGTAGTTCAAGGTTCTCATTGCAACTTTTGAAACACCATGGGAAACATTGCAGTTGACTCCATATTTCAGGATTTAATTTCTCATATGTATAATTACTCTGCCCAATTGAACCAGTACTGTGAATCTGCTCAGCTCATTTCTTCCGAGTGGTACCTGTGACTCGGCAAAGATTTATTTGAATTGTCATTCTACCCTGAAACATAGTCCAGCTTTTCATCTAACCATTTCCAAGAAGGCACAATTACAGAAATTCCACAAACTACCAGGCCAATTGGAATGGAGGAAAGGAGAAGCTTCCTGCGGAGGAGATGGAGGAGTCACGACGGCAAGAGACCTCTGGACCTTGGAGCACGGTGACGGAGGGAGTTGGGTTTTAGGGATTGTTGTTTAATTAACTAATGTTAATTAATTTTATTAAGTGTGATTGTTGTTATAAGGTGTTAGTGACAATAAAGTAGCTCTCGGGTTGTTTGCGATAAATGGAATGTTTTTGATAAATTTGTGGGTTTTCATTATCACCACCCTTGTTAAATTACATACAATCAAATTATATCAAATGACAAACAAGAGTATTAGGTTAAGGTTTAGTACTTTTTTGAATCATAACAATCTACCGGTTATATGGATTTGTGTTAGGGATTTTTGATACGTGAGTTGACATGTTTAATTCGAACGTGTTATACAGGTTATGTTCGTTTGATGCGAAGTTCACAAATGCTGATAAGTTGCTTAGCTTAGAATATCTGATCGCTTTGCCTTTTGTTTGGCTGACGAGAAAATTGAAGGAAAAATAAGAAATGCGTAATTATGTATTGTTCGTTAATTCGAGGTCCAAATGCCTGATTAGTGCTTAACTTGTGGTAGAATCTCCAATTCATTTGCCTTCTGTTTGGTTGTCGAGAAAATTGAAGGAAAATTAATGAAATGAAGTTTCGGAATCTCTAAACGAAAGGATGGTTAAATATATATAAGTAATTTCGGCTTCCTGAAAAATATAATGATGAACAAAAAGTATCGATGAGCTAGTGTATTATATATGCTCATCTGTGTGATGCTTTAGCTTTTGCAGGTCTGAAATTATCAAATCGATTGTTCACTGATAATTCTCGGTTGAAATATGAGTTTGAATGGTTTTACGTGCTAGAAAATTGAGTCTAATTTTTATTTCCTGATGCATTTTGATAAGTTTCTTCTTCGTTGTAACTGCGGCAGCAATGGCAAGCCTAGTTCTGCTAGTCCTGCTTATGCAAAGATTGTTGTAATAGGTCATGGTGAGACAGAGTGGAATGCCGATGGCAGAATTCAGGTCCGTTTTTGCTTTAAGTGAAGTATACATATTTGTCTTAGCTTAAATTTTTAAATTACAGCTTGGTATCTGTCGATTGTTGGATTTCCTTAGGTATTGGCTACTAATATTAACCGGAATTGAAATTAGCGTTGATGATCAAGAAATCTGTAAGATCTTAGCTTATGGAGTACAAGTATTGCCCATTCTCCTTTCCATTTGCATTCTGAGAGGGATGATAGTTATTTCTGTAGAGATCTGTTGGTTTCATATTTTGTAATGTAATGAAGTCAGGTGGTTTATGTTTCCCAATTCCTCAGCTTCATTAATTCATTAAGTCCTTCTTAAGCTGCAAATTTTTACTGCGCTTGATGAGTGAAAAATTGCAAATAGATTTATTGTCATAGAAACACAGAAAATGAAAATAAATAGTTGAGATCTATTGAACTCAATTACATGGTTCATCATCATGTCTAAATATAGTTTTCAGGTGGGACTAGCTACTTCGGTGCTTGCCGGAGTTTCCTTTCTTCCGATAGGAGCTTGGCAAAGCGTGTTAGTGCTTCAGCATTAGTACCCTCTCCTTCAACTGCCTCAAACATGCCTGTCTCCAAATTCACCCTCGACACGCTCTTCTCTAACAATTTGTTGCCAATTTCCACAAGTGCGTTCAAATTTTCTGTTGTTGCAACATCCACTGATGAAGCATCCCCAGTTAATCCATCTTCCTGTTCATCCACCACCAAAAAAATAATAATTTATCAACTTGTTGTCCTAGACCATTTAAAAAGATTGTCATATAATAACAATTAATAGTGTAATTTAATTTTGCATATATGATATACCGACTTGAATAACCAAATTAATAGTCAAATCATCTGTTAGTACATCAGTGTCACGATCCTGTGCACTGACGTATTATTTAGAATGTTAAGTTGGCAATCATGCTCTAAAGCGAACAATACACTCATGTGGACTAGCCCTATAGCAATGAAATTTATTTGCTAAAAAGCATGTTCCTCTCATGGACTAGTCCTTTTTATTTAAGTTGGTACATGTATCATTACTGCAACAATTATTACTTGAATACGGAGATAATTCTTCTCAGATCGAAGAGATTGAAAGAGGGTGGAGATGTGGATATCAACCATATCAGCACTAGCGTCACTAAAAACGTCAATTATAGGCGTCGAGCCATTGTCACAAACCCAATTGATCAAACCCCACTTGGAAGCCGTGACTGCATTGTACTTCCCTTCATGCTTGGCTATGCCGGTGCCTAGTGATAGTACTAGCATCCTTGTGCAGTCCATGGGTTCTATTTGTAAAAATTGAACGTTGCCCGTCAACACTTCCTTTGTTATATGGGTTAAGGCGATTTGAGTCTGGAAATCAACGTACGTTCAGAATTCAGAGTTCGATATTCAGTGTCCAGCACGAAGCTAAAAAGTAAAATGGTCCCTTTAGTTTCTTAAATCTTTTGAAAATGCCAACATGGTTTTTACATCTGAAATTGGATTCAGATTGAACTTTTAAAGGTAAAACCAAACATCATCTTAGTTAATATTGTTCAAATTAAATTTATATTTCAGCTATACTTACAGGATTATTTGCTGCAACCCCACCATCAATAAGATCAAAACTACGCGCATTTCCCTTAGCATCCTTAGTCTCAAAGTAGTGCCCTGGCAAGTATGTCGGTGCTGCAGAGGTACTAAGGCAAATATCCGATAGCAAAGCGTCCTTCAAAACATCAACTTTTGCCTGTTCAAATCAAACCATACAGTAAGACTATTTGTAGACTCCAAGATAAAATACATATATTTCAGTTATTATGAAAGGATCATACATTGTCAGTCGAACAGACCACGGGTTGAAGGCGCTTGATATCAAAAGCAGGTATAATCACATCCGCAAGAGTCTGTTTTATACTAAGGTCACCTAATAGCTCCTTTACTAATGAGCTAAGGTACACTCCATCGTACTTTGGCCCCGTGATCTCGCTAAAGAAATTCTTTACTGAATCAAAGAAGTTGTTGCGACTAAGAAAAAGAAACAAATTCTTCGAATCAGTCCGTAAAAGTGGGCACTTCTTACTCCAGATATGTCAGTAAGTTATGAGAAATGTTAGCGAAAAATCATTTTGGAGTTTGCTAAGTACCATTTTAGATTGCACAATATGATTCAACAAATTAATACCTTTTTTGAGGGAAGATCTTAGGGTTGTGTTCTATGTAGAAATTATTGATGTCCTTGGCAGCATAGATAGGGCGGTTGTCCTTATTAGGAGCAGTTAGCATTACGGTTACCAATCCACCTGTGCTTGTTCCTGTAAGGACGTCGAAATAATCCGCAATTCTTGCATCTGCTCCATCCAATTCCTATTGCACCAACAGAGCGGCATTAAGGAAATTAAAAATAATCCTGATACACGTACTATCTTAAACAACTCAAATAACTTAAATTATACCAGCCTAATTAAATCATATGAGCGTTAGAAAATGTACTAGTCAGTGTTTTAAGTGGACTCCGCACGCTGATCAAATATGTTCTGTTCAGATTACGTACCTGAAGTTTGGATTCGAGAAAGGCAAGAATGCCACCCCCATCTATACTTAGCACCGTCAGCATTTTCCCTCTTTTTGAACCCTTAGCAGCCATTAAAGGGTGTAGAAGTTGAAAGGTTGTTAGCAAATAGCAAGTAAGTGCAAAGAATAGAGTTGTCTTTTCCTTATTGTTAATTATTTTATGAAGTTATAATCCAAAGAAAATCAAAGATCTTCAGGTATTTATAGTGTTCTCTATCTTCTCATAAAAGAGGGTAATTGGTCATTAAAGCACACCTTTCCTGACTCACTTAGAATTCGTTCGAAGAAAGAAAAATTAAAAATACTTGATTTAGTAAGAATTTGGAAAATAAGTTGAAATTTTTTCTTTAACCATCAAAGAAAATTTCTACATAGAAAAAACCACAAAGTAAGAAAACATTTCACTACATGTCTCAACTTATTTTACAAGTTCTCACAAAAATCAATTATTTTATTGTCCTTTTTCATGTTGTTATTAACCGATCGCTTAATGTTAGAATTATGAATCAAATATTAATAATTTAATAATGTGAGTGAAAATTAATTTATTTTTAAGGGATTTGGCTGTGAAGGAATATGTCCTTTGGCAATTTTCAATGCTCAACTACACATTTAAGTGTATGGACAACTTAGTCCACATATTTAGGGGTCCTATGAATTATTCAGTTCCACAAATATTTATGAGTCCTATGAATCAATCACCTTCACAAATATTTATGAGTCCTTTGAATCACTCAATTCTACAAACATTTATGAGTCGCCGCCCTGAGTTTTGAGGGATCCTAGACGAATATTGTTTCGAGACCTTTTGTATTTGTATATATTCATATATTATAAGTACATCAATAAATTCGTAATAATAGAAATCATATAGCTGCAATAACATTTGAGAAATTATAAAAATTGTAATTAATTTTTTTCGGTATAGAATTTAGTCAAAAGAACAACTAAACAAATAGAGTTATATATATACATAAACAATCTCAAATCAAATTATTATATAGAGAAATCACCACCGCAAACCAAAATAACTAAAAGATATAGAGAAATTAGAGGAACAAAGTAATATAACAAGTGTTGTGTGTATGGTGAATACAAAGAGTTTATTAAAAAAATAACCGAAGATCTCGTTTAAAAAAGTTAGTATAGAAATTTTATATTGGGGCCCTTTTGTATTTCTATATATTCATGTAATATATAGAATTTTCAAGAAGTAATCTCATACGCTTAGTTTAGAAAATTACTCCTATGTCGAATGAATTTTCTCCCCCAAGCAAGTGTTAAAGATCAATTAAAATCAAGGGGAGGAAGATATATATATATATATATAATGTTCCAGAGGGTCGAGAAAGTTTTTGCTCATGAATTTATAAAATTGAATTAACTTAAAGATGGAGAAAGAAAGATGAGGCGTTCAAAGAGAGGTCTGGATTTTTATTTTTCCAGATGAATTATTGCTTAGATGGATTAACTTAATTATAGGCAGAAAAAGAGATGAATGCTTTCCGCTACCAAAAAAAAAGAGAAAGACAATTGTTAAAAGATCGAGGGTAAAGAAATACATAATTAAGGGTTTGTTTTGATAAAAAATTAATTTATGTTTTCTATCAAATTTAGAAATTAAGTGGGGAAAAAGAAGTTGCAAAAATATATGTTACTGTCGAGTTAATTCTTGAGCTAAGCCTTAAATGCATTTTCACACATAAATGAAAAACTCCAACTACGCCAAAGAACTTCTAAAAAGTTCCCCACTCAATTCATGTCATAGTAAATTTTATTTGATTTAGAACCCATGTGGGCATGTCTATCATCCTCTAGTTACGTTGCTATGTTAAACCATATAAAATTAGAGAAAGAGATGGGAGAAATTGTATATACTATTGATTGAATTGAATTGTATTGATTGAATATTACACAAAGGGAGAGCTCTATTTATAAAATCATACAAGACAATAGAAAAGGAAAGAACTAATCTAACAAGAAAAAGGAAACTAGTCTAATTCAATAAGGAAAAGGAAATAACTAAATAAATAATAAGAAATAAGCAAATATAATTTAACACCCCCCCCCCCTTCAAACTCAAGAAGGCTCGGAGAGCTTTCTGAGTTTGGAGAAGAACAAGCTGAGTGGACAAACTAGCACGGGGCAAGCCAACGAGGATGACTGAGTCTTCAAGAATTCCGATAGGCTGAGCTGACGAGGATGACTATGTCCGGTGTAGAACATCCGAAGTAAAAAGGCTGGGTAGAAAATCTGAGTAGAAACTGGAGAAACTGGATCTGAGAAAAAAAAACTGGATTAGAAAAATTGAAATATGAGTAGAAACTGAAATATGAAAATCTGAAATCTTAGTAAAATTGAAATCCTAGTGAAAAACGAGAATCTTAGTAAAAACTGGAATATGAGTAAAAAACTAGAATCTGAGTAAATCTAAGTAAAAACTGGATCTAAGTAAAAAAAAAAGACTGAGTAGAACTAGAATAGAAAATATGAGACTTTAACACCCTCCCTCACGTGCGACCCCAACTCGCACGTGGAGAGCAGACAGGAAACAGACAAATTTTGGATTAACAGATGGGGGATTGAAATCGGAATACTGAAATTTAGACAGTGTGCGGTGCGGCTAATAAATTTTGGAAGAGCGGACAGCGTTTAGATTTGGTTAGATTTCTAACAAGATTACCATGACAAAAAGACGACTAGATGATGTGATGGGTGACATCGAGATTTGGAGGTCCAGCGGACAACGATATACATCGTCCGCCGGTGAACGGAAAAGCGTGAGGATCTTACACCTCTGATACCATGTTAAAACATATAAAACTAGAGAATGAGATGGGAGAAATTGTATATACTATTGATTGAATTGAATTGTATTGATTGAATATTACATAAATGGAGACCTCTATTTATGAATATTACAAGAAAATAGAAAAGGAAAGAAGTAATCTAACAAGAAAAATGAAACTAGTCTAATTCAATGAGGAAAAGAAAATAACTAAATAAATAATAAGAAATAAGAAAATAAGCAAAAATAATTTAACAGCTATCAGTCTAGAAACTTTTGGTCATTATTATGGGTGTGCCTTTAGAGCATTCACAGAATTTAGGTAAAATTTATCAAAAAATTTATAAATTTGGCATTAAGTTTCTTGAACGGTTACGCTAAATATAATATAAAAATAGACATACGGTTGTGTCAAACCTGAATGAATTTTTAGCTTGAAAAAATAAAAATTGAAAAGCGTCATATGAATGAGACACACTCGTATGATAGTGATGGGAACCAACCATGCATGCAGTTGTACCTCAATTGTATGAGCTTTTCTATTTGGTTTTTTTTAACTCTTTCTCAAGGATTTTTTAACATTAAAAAAGAGAAAAAGAAGTAGGAAAGCCCTATATAGTTGTGACTCAACCATATCAACAGTATTAATTTTTTATTTTTTTGTACAAGCGAAGGGCACCCATATGGCTTATACAAGTAAGGCACAGTTATATGAGTAAAATTTAGGCATATGATAAGTTTGCTCTCTCACTATCATACAGCATTAAGTTCGTGCTTAAGTTTTGTACGTTGTACTAGTGAGTACGGTAAATTTGCCAATTATCGTACCCACGGATGCTCTTACTCCAAGAATATGGCAAAGCAACTAACTTATCTTCTTTCAAGGGGTTTTCAATACTTTTGGATATACTATTCTATTCGATCTAAAATTAATGATTTTATTTTTTAAAAAATAATTAATGTACCAAATTTTCACTATTGGTGCTTGCCGGAGTCTCCTTTCTTCCCATAGGGTCTAAATATAGTTTTCAGGCGGGACTGGCTACTTGGTGCTCGCCGGAGTTTCCTTTCTTCCGATAGGAGCTTGGCAAAGCGTGTTAGCGCTTCAGCGTTAGTACCCTCTCCTTTAACTGCCTCAAACATGCCTGTCTCCAAATTCACCCTCGACACGCTCTTCTCTAACAATTTGTTGCCAATTTCCACAAGTGCGTTCAAATTTACTGGTGTTGCAACATCCACTGACGAAGCATCCCCAGTTAATCCATCTTCCTGTTCATCCACCACCAAAAAATTTTTATCATAAACTTGTTGTCCTAAACCATTTAAAAAGATTGTCATACAAAAACAATTAATAGTGTAATTCTGCATATATGATATACCAACTTGAATAACCAAATTAATAGTCAAATCATCTGTTACTACAGCAGTGCCACGATCCTGTGCACTGACGTATTATTTAGAATATTGAGTTGGCAATCATGCTCTAAAGCGAACAATACCCTCATGTGGACTTACCCTATAGCAATGAAATTTATTTGCTAAAAAGCATGTTCCTATCATGGACTAGTCTTTTTTATTTAAGTTGGTACATGTATCATTACTGCAACAATTATTACCTGAATACGGAGATAATTCTTCTTACATCGGACAGATTGAAAGAGGGTGGAGACGTGGATATCAACCATATCAGCACTAGCTTCACTAAAAATATCAATTATAGGTGTCGAGCCTTTGTCATAAATCCAATTGAACAAACCCCACTTGGAAGCCGTGTCTGCATTGTACTTCCCTTCATGCTTGGCTATGCCGGTGCCTAGTGATAGTACTAGCATCCTTGTGCAGTCCATGGGTTCTATTTGTTCAAATTGAATGTTGCCCGTCAAGACTTCCTTTGTTATATGGGTTAGGGCTACTTGAGTCTGTGGAATATTTAATCAACGTACGTTCAGAATTCAGAGTTCGATATTCAGTGTCAAGCACGAAGCTAAAAAGTAAAATGGCCCCTTAGTTTCTTAATCTTTTGAAAATGCCAACATGGTTTTTACATCTGAAACTGGATTCAGATTGAACTTTTAAAGGTAAAACCAAACATCATCTTAGTTAATATTGTTCAAATTAAATTTATATTTCAGCTATACTTACAGGATTATTTGCGGCAACCGCACCATCAATAAGATCAAAACTACGCGCATTTCCTTTAGCATCCTTTGTCACAAAGTAGTGTGCTGGCAAGTATGTCGGTGCTGCAGAGGTACCAAGGCAAATATCCGATAGCAAAGCGTCCATCAAAACATCGACTTTTGCCTGTTCAAATCAAACCATACAGTAAGACTATTTGTAGACACGGTGGTAAAATACATATATTTCAGTTATTATGAAAGGATCATACATTGTCAGTCGAAAAGATCACGGGTTGAAGGCGCTTGATGTCAAAAGCAGGTATAATCACATCAGCAAGAGTCTGTTTTATACTAAGGTCATGTAATAGCTTCTTTAATAATGACCTAAGGTACACCCCATCGTACTTTGGCCCCCTGATCTCGCGAAACAAATTCTTCACTGAACGAAAGAAGTTGCGACTAAGAAAAAGAAACAAATGTTTCAAATCAGTCTGTAACAGTGGGCAATTCTTACTCCAGATATGTCAGTAAGTTTATGAGAAATGTTAGCGAAAAATAATTTTGGAGTTTGCTAAGTACCATTTTAGATTGCACAATATGATTCAACAAATTAATACCTTTTTTGAGGGAAGATCTTAGGGGTGTGTTCTAGGTAGAAATTATTGATGTCCTTGGCAGCATAGATAGGGCGGTTGTCCTTATTAGGAGCAGTTAGCATTACGGTTACCAATCCACCTGTGCTTGTTCCTGCAACGACGTCGAAATAATCCGTAATTCTCGCATCTGCTCCATCCAATTGCTATTGCACCAACAGAGTGCCATTAAGGAAATTAAAATAACACTGATACAGGTACTATCTTAAACAACTCAAACAACTTAAATTATACCAGCCTAATAAAATCATATGAGCATTAGAAAATGTGCTAGTCAGTGTTTAAGTGGACTCCGCACGCTGATCAAATATGTTCTGTTCAGAGCATGTACCTGAAGTTTGGATTCGAGAAAGGCAAGAATGGTGCCAGGGATGATGCCTCTAATGCCACCCCCATCTATACTTAGCACAGTCACCATTTTCCCTCTTTTTGAACCCTTGGCAGCCATTAAAGGGTGTAGAAGTTGAAAGGTTGTTAGCAAATAGCAAGCAAGTGCAAAGAATAGAGTTGTCTTTTCCTTATTGTTAATTATTTTATGAAGTTATAATCCAAAGAGAATCAAAGATCTTCAGGTATTTATAGTGTTCTCAATCTTCTCATAAAAGAGGTAATTGGTCAATAAAGCACACCTTTCCTCACTCACTTAGAATTGGTTCAAAGAAAAAAAAATAAAAAATACTTGATATAGTAAGAAGTTGGAAAATAATTTTAAATTTTTTCTTTAACCATCAAAGAAAATTTCTACATAGAAAAAACCACAATGTAAGAAAACGTTTCACCACATGTTTCAACTTATTTTACAAGTTCTCACAAAAATCAATTATTTTATTTTCGTTTTTCTTGTTGTTGTCAACCGATCGCTTAATGTTAGAATTACGAATCAAATATTAATAATTTAATAATGTGAGTGAAAATTAATTTATTTTTAAGGGATTTTGCTGTGAAGGAATATGTCCTTTGGCAATTTTCAATGCTCAACTACACATTTAAGTGTATGGACAACTTAGTCCACATATTTAGGGGTCCTTTGAATTATTCAGTTCCACAAATATTTATGAGTCCTATGAATAAGTCACTTCCACAAATATTTATGAGTCCTTCGAATCACTCAATTCTACAAACATTTATGAGTCACCGGCCGTGAGTTTTGAGGGGTCCTAGATGACTGTTGTTTCGAGGCCTTTTGTTTTTGTGTATATTTATATATTATAAGTACATCAATAAATTCATAATAATAAAAAATCATATAGCAATAACATTTGTGAAATTATAAAAATTGTAATTCATTTTTTTGGGTATAGAATTTAGTCAAAACAACAACTAAACAGATAGAGTTATATATATACATAAACATTCTTAAATCAAATATTTATATAGAGAAATAACCACCACAAACCAAAATAACTAAAAGATATAGATAAATTAGAGGAACAAAGTAACATAACAAGTGTTGTGTGTATTGTGTGTGAGAATCCGGACCCGCGACCCGAGAGGCGTCCTCGTTCTCGATTTTTCTTTGAAAACGTGTTTTATAGAGTCGCCAGTTTGTTTTACGAGAAAACAAACAAAAGATCGTACGAAGGACAATTCGAAATGAATTATCGTTCATACTTTGAAAACCAGAGATTCATTTAAAAATACTTTGCTAGGGTTCGGGAACTACATTACGAATTGGGAAGGTGTTAGGCACCCAATTCGCCATTTCGGTCTCTTAATGGATCATTTATCTAATTTCTATTTTAGATATCTTGCAAGTAGTTCGAATAGTTTTCAGAATAGTCCTTTCCGCATAAATTCAGTTTAAAACAATATTTTGAAATCAGACTCGAGCTTTGCGAGCGCCTACATATTCATTCGTAGAATGAAATCAGAGTCTCGTAGTTCCTTTCTTTTGGAAACTGTTTTGTATTTTTGTTTGTTTTGAAAATGTGTCAAAACGGATTTTAGATTTTCTGGTAAAGTTTAGAAAACAACGAACTTCTTTGCAAGTTATCTAATTTTCTGTATTAAAACGGATATTTAAATGCAGTATTGAAATTAGTAGAGTGGAAGAAAGACGTACCTGATGCGCCTGAAGAAGAAATGAGAACCTTGCCTGATTACCTTGCTTGCCTCATTCTCTCTCTAGAACTTTCTCTCTCTAAAGCTTTCTCTCACTAACTTTCTCTCACTAGCCTTCTCTCTCACTAGAAATTCTCTAAAAGAAGACTCTCTAATAATTTTGACAGAACTTCGCCTTACTAAAAACACTAGTCAGTGTTGATGTCCCCAAATGAGAGCCCAATGGTCCTATTTATAGCAAAAATTCTGCCAAAAACGCTCCAAAAGAGGCCAACCGCAGGGGGTAGCCGCAGGGCGTGTGGCTGGTAGTGTGCGGTTGGGGGTAGCCGCAGGGCATGCGGCTGGGGCGTGCGGCTAGGAACCAACCGTACGGCTAGCAGGTAGTTGTACGGTTGGGAGCGTGCGGCTGGGGGCTGCGGCTAGCTCAAAAAAAGCACAAAAACACTCGGAAATAACTCGATTTTCTAACGGGGCACTGCCCCGCACCCCGCGACCTGACTGGGCAGGTCAATCCCCGTCCCTTTAAGCGAAGATGCAACAAAGGTTATATCAAACTCCTCACGCGGCTGGAATTGGAGTCTTTCCTAACGGTCTCCTATATGTATGATAACTCAACACTTGATGTAAGATGCTTGTTTTTAAGAAAAACAGTGTTTCGCACGAGAGTCGTGAATTGGGGTGTTCACATTGTGAATACAAAGAGTTTATTAAAAAAATAACCGAAGATCTCATTTAAAAAAGTTAGTATAGAAATTTTATATTGGGGCCCTTTTGTATTTCTATATATTCATATAATATATAGAATTTTCGAGAAGTAATCTCATACGCTTAGTTTAGAAAATTACTCCTATGTCGAATGAATTTTCTCCCCCAAGCAAGTGTTAAAGATCAATTAAAATCAAGGGGAGGAAGATATATATATATATATAATGTTCCAGAGGGTCGAGAAAGTTTTTGCTCATGAATTTATAAAATTGAATTAACTTGAAGATGGAGAAAGAAAGATGAGGCGTTCAAAGAGAGGTCTGGATTTTTATTTTTCCAGATGAATTATTGCTTAGATGGATTAACTTAATTATAGGCAGAAAAAGAGATGAATGCTTTCCGCTACCAAAAAAAAAGAGAAAGACAATTGTTAAAAGATCGAGGGTAAAGAAATACATAATTAAGGGTTTGTTTTGATAAAAAATTAATTTATGTTTTCTATCAAATTTAGAAATTAAGTGGGGAAAAAGGAGTTGCAAAAATATATGTTACTGTTGAGTTCTTGAGCTTAGCCTTAAATGCATTTCCACACATAAATGAAAAACTCCAACTACGCCAAAGAACTTCTAAAAAGTTCCCCACTTAATTAATTCATGTCATAGTAAATTTTATTTGATTTAGAACCCATGTGGGCATGTCTATCATCCTCTACTTACGTTGCTATGTTAAAACATCTAAAACTACAGAAAGAGATGGGAGAAATTGCATATACTATTGATTGAATTGAATTGTATTGATTGAATATTACATAAAGGGAGAACTCTATTTATAGTGTCTTACAAGGCAATAGAAAAGGAAAGAACTAATCTAACAAGAAAAAGGAAACTAGTCTAATTCAATAAGAAATAAGAAAATAAGCAAATATAATTTAACACCCCACCCCCCCCCCCCCCCCCCCCCAGCCACCTCAAACTCAAGAAGGCTTAGAAGAACAAGCTGAGTAGACAAACTAGCACGAGGCGAGCCGACGAGGATGACTGTAACGACCCGGTCCCACCTCAGTACGATATTGTCCGCTTTGGGCGAGTGCGACCTGCAACCCCTCAGGGCCAGTCCATCTACTCCCCTCACGGCTTTGTTTCTGGGAGGTCACGACTAGCTTCCCAAGGGGTCACCCATCCTGGGATTGCTCTGGGCCTCTACTCGCTTAACTTCGGAGTTCTTATGGGATCCGAAGCCAGTGAACTACCCAAAATGCCTCGTACTTAATTAGCGACCATTTCTTACTTATATGGGTCTCCAAGGATCCCCCATCTTTCGATGTGGGATGCCCTAAAAGCTACAATTTCTCTTCACAAGGGAGTACTCCTCGCTCGCAGGGCGTAAAGCGAACAATATCGTACTGAGGTGAGACCGGGCCGTTACAATTGGTATCAGAGCGGACTCCACAGAGTATGATGTGTCGACGAGGACGTCGATTCCCTTGGGGGGAAGGATGTGATGCCCTGCGAGTGAGGAATACTCCCTTGTGAGAAGGAATTGTAGCCCAAAGGGGGCATCCCACATCGGAAGATGGGGATCCTTGGAGACCCATATAAGTAAGAAATGGTCGCTAATTAAGTATGAGACCTTTTGGGTAACTCACTGGCTTTGGATCCCATAAGAACTCTGAAGTTAAGCGAGTAGAGGACCAGAGCAATCTCAGGATGGGTGACCCCCTGGGAAGCTGGTCGTGAGCTCTCAGAAACAAAGCCGTGAGGGGAGTAGATGGACTGGCCCTGGTGGTTGTAGGTCGCACTCGCCCAAAGCGAACAATATCGTACTAAGGTGGGACTGGGTCGTTACAATGACTGAGTTGAAACAAAGCCGTGAGGGGAGTAGATGGACTAGCCCTGAGGGGTTGTAGGTCGCACTCGCCCAAAGCGGACAATATCGTACTAAGGTGGGACCGGGTCATTACAATGACTGAGTCTTCGAGAATTTCGATAGGCTGAGCTGACAAGGATGACTACATCCGGTGTAAAACATCCAAAGTAGAAAGGCTGGGTAGAAAATCTAAATCTGAGTAGAAACTAGAGAAGCTGGATCTGAGAGAAAAAAAAAACTGGAATAGAAAAATTGAAATCTAAGTATAAACTGAAATTTGAAAATCTAAAATCTTAGTAAAAATTGAAATATGAGTGAAAAACTGGAATCTTAGTAAGAACTGGAATATAAGTAAAAAACTATAATATGAGTATTTGAAAAACTGGAATCTGAATAAATCTAAGTAAAAACTGGATCTGAGTAAAAAAAACTAAGTAGAATTAGAATAGAAAATATGATATTTTAACACCCTCCCTCACGTGCAACCCCAACTCGCATGTGGAGAGCAAATGGGAAACAGATAAATTTTGGATTAACAGATGGGGGATTGAAATCGGAATACTGAAATTTAGACAGTGTGCGGTGCGGCTAATAAATTTTGGATGAGCAAACAGCGTTTAGGTTTGGTTGGATTTCTGAAATGATTACCATGACAAGAAGACGACTAGATGATGTGATGGGTGACATCGAGATTTGGAGGTCCGGCGGACAACGATCTACATCGCCCGCCGGTGAACGGAAAAGCGTGAGAATTTTACACCTCTGATATCATGTTAAAACATATAAAACTAGAGAACGAGATGGGAGAAATTGTATATACTATTGATTGAATTGGATTGTATTGATTGAATATTACATAAAGGGAGAGCTCTGTTTATGAATATTACAAGAAAATAAAAAAGGAAAGAACTAATCTAACAAGGAAAATGAAACTAATCTAACAAGGAAAATTAAACTAGTCTAATTCAACAAGGAAAAAGAAATAACTAAATAAATAATAAGAAATAAGAAAACTAGCAAATATAATTTAACAGCTATTAGTCTAAAAACTTTTGGTCATTATAATGGGTGTGCCTTTAGAGCATTCACAGAATTTAGGTAAAATTTATCAAAAAAATTATAAATTTGGCATTAAGTTTCTTGAATGGTTACGCTGAATATAATATAAAAATAGACATACAGTTGTGCCAAACCTGAATGAATTTTTAGCTTAAAACAATAAAAATTAAAAAGCGTCATACAAATGAGACACATTCGTATCATAGTGATGGGAACCAACCATGCATGCAGTTGTCCCTCAATTGTATGAGCTTTTCTATTTGTTTTTTTTAACTCTTTCTCAAGGATTTTTTAGCATAAAAAAAAGAAAAAAGAAAAAAGAAAAGAAAAGAAAAAGAAGTAGGAAAGCCTTATACAGTTGTGACTCAACCAAATCAACAGTATTAATTTTTTATTTTTTTGTACAAGCAAAGGGCACCCATATGGCTTATACAAGTAAGGCACAGTTATATAAGTAAAATTTAGGCATATGATAAGTTTTCTCTCTCACTATCATACAGCATTAAGTTTGTGTTCTAAGTTTTGTACGTTGTAGTAGTGAGTATGGTAAATTTGCCAATTATCGTACCCACGGATGCTCTTAGTCCAAGAATATGGCAAAGCAATTAACTTGATCTTCTTTTAAGGGGTTTTCAATACTTTCGGATATAGAACTCTATTCGATCTAAAATTTAATGATTTTATTTTAAAAAAAAAAATAATTAATGTACCAAATTTTCACTAATAAAAAAAATTGTATCTCTAATTAATTACTATGTTAAAATTAATGTTCCATAAAAAATTTCAAAATGAACATAAAATTATTCATTTGTGACAATTGGAGCATAATTTACGTCATTGATGCATAATATATTTGATTAATCAGGTTCTCTGCAAAGCGGGGACCACTTTTCCCTTCCCCATCTCTGAATACATGTCAAGAAAAATATCATTCCCATACCCACCTCCGTCAAACCGATTCTCTACGGAGATTTGGATAAACGAGGAATTATCTATCTCTATCTCCCAGGAAGCTTCTCTCTCTCGGATTTGTTTAAGCGTTTTACATTTTTTTACATAGATATGGTAATACAGTAAAGCACATTTGTATCTTACATACTAAATAGAATCAACTTAATCTTGGCTCAATTTAGTATATTTGATCAATACATGGAAAATTTTGAAAGACACAATATCAATTAAAATTGGATGATAAATTTCTAATTGCACGGCGAGTTATTTCACAACAATCTTGGCGTGGTCATGTTTGAGTGTGTTGTGTATGTTTATTCGATCAAGTAAACAAAATTATTCGTGTTTGTTTGGAAAATATTGTTAGAAAATATCCCGCGTATAAACATAATTGAAATTCAATAATTTGTAAAATTTCGAAAAGAAATTGATCCAAGTCTTGTATATCACACAATGTCCTTAAAACAGTTACACCGCCTCGCTAGAGGTGCTTAGAGACTGATTACGGCGTCTGTTTTTCAGGATAAAATGGGTCAGAGTATCTACCTTAAACACACCGGTGTTACTCACAACGAACCGAACAAGTATTTAAACAATATCACCATATAGGAGGAGGAGAACTTTTGTAAGTGTTTGTTTGTGTTTGGTATCTCGAATTGTGTGTTTGAGCAAAGAGAAGAGAGACTAATTTATACAAAGGTGAGGGAGTGTGATACTAATTTTGAAAAATATAACATACTAAATCTTGGCTCAACTCAGTATATTTGATCAATATATGTAAAATTTTGAAAGATACAATATCAATTAATTTGAAAAATTAGTATCATACCTCACAGGGACTTTAAATTTGAAAAATATAAAATCATTTCTAAACCCGCCTTCGTCAGGCCAGTTCTGCACAAGGAGTTTTTCCATCTCTCTCCCTCATGATACCTTTTTTTTCCTCTCTCTTGGATTTGTTCAAATATTTTACATTGATAAGGTAATACATATAAGCACATTTGTTACATATTAATGATTAGAATCAACTTAATCTTGTTTGTCCAAAAATATTTAAATTTCTATAATTTTAAACTCAAAATGCACGGAATTTTGTTTGAAAGATACGGTATCAATTAAAACCAAAGGATGAATTTCTAATTATACATGTAATTATTTAACAACTTAATCTTGTCTCGTGGTTATGTTTGAATAAGTCGTTCTAGTAAACAAAATTGTTCTTGTTTGCTTGAAATATACTATAAAGTATCAACATGAATTATTAATTTGAAAGGAGGAAATAATTATATATAAAGACTTTAGACTTGACAAGACTTAGTCAACTGCAACGAAATTTTCCTCCAGGCTTTTACAATACTAGTGAGGGAAAGATATATAATTTGACCAGAACATCAGTGGGAAGTGAACCAATTTTCTATATCTAATAATGCTTCAAGACCCAAGTGGCGATCATAAATGAAAAGAACATTTTCTCACTATTTATCAAATTTACAAAAAAAAGAAAGTTATAATAAGCCACCCATGCAAATGTAGTTTTATTGTAAGGAAATATGAAAACCACGTGGTCCAACCCTCAATGCAATTATAGATGTGGGCCCGCAAACTTGGATTTGGCTCACTTTCGTTATTCTTTTGACCTAATTTCGTTCAACGAGATTTAGTTTCAGAATTAAATGGATTAATTTTTTCATAAAACTAACTTAGTAGAGACGTAGAGATGATTTTTATAATGAATTAATCATCTTCACAAAATTTTATTAAAAATTTAAATCAAAAGTGGGTGTAGAAAAATTTTGATACAAATATTCATTTTTGGTCATTAAAATTTTAGATGATCACGTAACTCACTTCTAGATTGAATCTTAAGATAAAATTTTGTAGAATTGATCTACACATCACAGATATTATCTCCACTAAGTTTCATGAAAAAATTCATTCAATTAGCTCTCGAACGAGACCCCATTGGACCAAATTAGACCGAAGCATAATGGAGAAGAGTCAAGTCCAGCAAACTTAATCAATGGTCAATAAAACACATTATTTTTCGCTATAAAATTTAGATATATTGATTATGTCCCCAAAAAATAGAATTATCAATTTGAAATATCATGAAAACTAAAGTGAGACTATCAAATTTGAGATAAATTACATAAAGTATTATATGTTCATAAAGTTTCAACTTGTGATTAACTCGGTTAGAGTTCATTCCAGCAGACACTCGTAAGACAAATCAAACTTGCAACATAAACACAAATTTGTTAATTTATCAAGCTCGAGTCAATGAGTTTTCAAATATGTCAAATATGCGCGCATATATAAAAATATAAAAATACTATATTATATATTGATATATATTTATCAAATTATGGATGATGAATTAGTATTTTTAACTTTTAAAAATATATTTAATTAATTGGGTTCTCCACAGAGTGGGGACCTGTTTCACCATCCCCGTCCCCGAATACATGTCAAGAAGAATATCATCCATATACCGCCTCCATCAAACCAGTTGTCTGGGGAGATTTGGACCAGCAAAGAATTTTTTATCCCTATCTCTGATGAATCCTTGTTTTTTTTTAACTCTCTCGGATTAGTTCAAGTATTTTTACATTTTTACATAGATATGGTCATACATTAAAAAGCACATTTTTATCTTACACACTAAGTGGAATTAACTTAATCTTGGCCCAATCCATGTATATTTGAATGGATGGAAAAGTTTGAAAGACACGGTATTAATTAAAATTGGATGATAAATTTCTAATTGTACGTCAAATTATTTCACAATAATCTTGTTGTGGTCATTTTAGAGTGTGTCGTGTATGTTTATTCTAGTAATCAAAATCTTTCTTGTTTGTTTGAGAACTATAATATACTGTCAATATGGACTTTTAATTTTATATGGAGAGATTATAATTCATAAGAAGGCGTACTTCAAGGGGACTTTTAATTTAAGAAATATAATATTATCTCCAAACCCACTTCCGTCTGGCCAGTTCTGCACAGGCAATTTTTCAATCCATATCCCCCATGAAGCCTTCTCTCTCTCTCTCTCTCTTGGATTTGTTCAAGCATTTTACATAGTGTGGATGGCTAAAAGTTAACCAAGCTCAACTAGTGTAAGGAATGGTGTCATGAAGCTTTCTTTTAGAAATATGACTCTGGATGCCAATATTTTCTCAGTTCCTAGACAACCCAATATTGAGGAAGAGGATGTTCGTGAAGTTAGTTTCTTGAATACTGTCGTTGATGAATACTTTAATGTATTGTAGTATAAGGATCCAGTTGAGTCAATTTTGACTCATTCTTTTTTTTTATTATTTTGAAACTTATTCTCCTATCGAGAAGGAGATAAGCAAAGCAGTTCTGATCTCAATTCTAGCGAAGATGCTGAAGAATTCGAGAAAAAGCACGCTATGTGGACAAAACATTTTGAAGAACTCCCCCCGAGTAATTCTTTAATTATTCCCTCTACATTCAAAACTCCAAAATTAGAACTTAAGCCCCTAACCTAGGAACTAAAGAACACATTTTTAGGAGAATTCGAGACTTATCATATCATAGTCTCAAGCAAGTTGAATTCCATTCAAGAATCTAAGCTTTTGAATGTTCTTAAGTTACACGAAAATGCATTAGGATGGACCATAACTGATCTGAAAAGTATTTGCGCCGATATCTATACTAATAAGATATACCTTGAAGAAGATGCTAAACCCTCTCAACAGATACAGAGGAAGTTAAACCCCAACATGAAAGAAGTAGTCCACAAAGAAGTTCTTAAACTCTTAGATATTAATATCATTTACCCTATCTCTGATAGCAAATGGGTAAGTCCTACTCAGGTTATGCCTAAAAAATGTGGCATAACTATTGTTTCTAATGTTGAAGGAGAGTTAATTCCTACACGTGTTACCACTTGATGGCACATGTATATTGATTATCGCAAGCTTAACTCTGTAATCAGGAAAGATCATTCTTCACTCTTATTTCTTAATTAGACTTTGGAGAGGATGGCTGATCATTCTTTCTATTACTTTCTAGATGGTTATAGTGGTTACAATCAGATTGAAATTGCCCCCGAAGATCAGGAAAAAACACTCTCACTTGTCTTTTTGGTACCTATGCTTACAAGAGAATGCCCTTTGGCTTGTGCAATGCACCATAAACTTTTCAAAGGTGCATGATGAGTATCTTTAGTGATATAGTGGAAAAATTCCTCGAAGTTTTCATGGATGATTTCTCTTTAATTTGTGATTCTTTTGAAAATTGTCTATAGAATTTAGAGAAAGTTTTGGTTTGTTGCAAGGATAATAATTTAGTTCTGAATTAAAAAAAGTGTCATTTCTTGATTACTCAAGGAATTATTTTAGGTCATATTGTCTCAACTGAATGAATCCAAGTAGATAAGGTTAAAATCGACCTCATTGATAATTTGTCGATTCCCAAAACTGTTAAAGATGTTCGATCATTCCTAGACCATGCTAGTTTTTATAGAAGGTTCATCAAAGGGTTCAGTGTTATATCTCGACCTCTATGTAACCTGCTTGCCGAGCACTACACCAAATTTGGCAAAATGTCACTAAATTGCACGGATGCTTTGTCACAGACCGGAGCCGTGATAAGCCTTTATGACGGTTTCAAAACGGGCCAACCATGTGAGGTCAATTTTTTTAATAGGTAGCGGCTGTGATCCATAGAGATCTCAAGTATGACAATATCTTTGTCAATGGAAACCAAGGGGATGTTACAATTGGCGATCTTGGCCTTACGGCTATCTTTCGAAAATCACATGCTGCTTATTGGGTTGGTATTGTTCTTGCTCATTTAAAGTACCCTTAAATTTTTTTGTGAAATGCTTTTAGTAGAAGCTTAAGTAATTGACATAAAAGTGAAACATCTGAAAGGATGCTTATGATGCGGAGGATAAATATAGCTAGTGAGAAGGACAACTAATCCCCATTTCATTCATCTAAATCTATGTGTCAATGTAATTTGTAACAATCTTCTCTCTCTAGATCGTTATTGATATTGAAGCCATAAAACGAATGATAATTACAGTTAGGATCTAAATCGAACCCTACTTGAGTGCGTTAACTGAATAGTTAAATCATATATACTACTTGATGATATTAATTAGTTAGTGTATTTTGTACGTATTGTGTGTATATATATATACGAATCTCGTATCACATGTGACCAAGAAAGGATAGATAAATAGCAATTCACCAATAAACTTTGTCCTTATTAGATAAATAGGTCAACAGTACTGCTAAAACCTATCTCTATCTCTTTCATCCTTTTAAGTCACAAAGCACCTACCTAAAAAGCTTAGTACTGTACTGAGAGAGACCGAGAGTGTCTCTGTGTGTGCGTGTAGGAAAGAATTAAGCAAAGTAAGTAGTCGGACCCTGTCGGAATAGTTCATGAAAACAACGTCGTAGCAAAGCCCATTTCACTCTGCATTTTGAGGTACTATTTTTTTCTGCTACTACTTATTTAACTTTGTTTTCTGTTTGCTTTAAGGGATTTGTTGTTTAGTCAAAAGATGGCTTATTTATTATTTTTTAACTATTCCATTTTTTTCAAATGGGTTTTGCTAATTTTGGACACTTACCTCCTTTCAAATGTTGGTTTGAGGCAATTTGACCCACCTTGGTCTAAATTAATTGCCTCCAGGGGAAACAATTCACGACTAGGAAAACTTGATGGTGGAGCACGACGAGGAAAACTTTGATAACAAATTATCATTTTCATAGAATTTATTCATTTTTACGTTCTACTTCAATTAGGTAAATTGAAGTTCATGGCTCCGGAAATGTATGGAGAGGAATACTAAGAATTATTTGACAATGAAAATCTTGTATTTCTTTTTGGTTTTGAGATTATAGCTATTGATTATATGCATGTTCTGTATGTGTGGCTAGTTGGTATTAGGTTGATTGGTTGATCTTGTATTTATTTTTGGTATTTGGGATTGGAATTATAGAAATTATTTGGAAATTCAATTTTTCCAAAATGTTTTTTTAAAATGTCCCTAACGATTTGTCACGGTCCAAAACCGTGACATTCACAAAGCTACACCTTTTACAAACCGAAACAGATAATGAAAAAATGAGATATTTTATAGTTAAAAACACAAATTGTCTCGGTTTAAAACCGAGATATAATTATTAATTGACTCAGTTCTCAATCGACACAAAGGTAAACTTTGTCTCGGTTTCAAACCATCACAAGGTTTCAACCTTTGTATCGGTTATAAACCGTGACATTATTGCCTATTTACCTTCCCCTACATTTCTTTATATGATCGTTACAATGATCCATTGGTTCGGTTAAGAACCGAGACACGTTTGGTTGTCACCAGTCGAAATGTCACGGATTCAAACCGTGACAAATGTCCATTGTCACAGTTTTAGACCGTGACAATCCGGGTATTTTGGTGTAGTGAAGGATGCACAATTTGAATGAATTTCAGTATGTCAAGAAGCTTTTAAAAGTTCAAGCAAATGCTCACTACTGCAACAATTGTGCAACCACCTAATTGTAGCTTACCATTTGAGCTTATGTGTGATGTTAGTGATTATGCTATTGGAACTATCCTAGGACAGAGAAAGGACAAGAAGCCCCATAAGATCTCGTAATGGGTCCGCAGCATGTACTATTCTAGCTGGACTTTAAATTATGCTCAATTGAACTATTCTACGATTGAGAAAGAGTTGCTAGCAATTATATTTGCTTTAGATAAGTTTTGTTCCTATTTAGTTGGATCATCAACTGTCTACTTTACTGACCACTCAGCAATTATGTATCTTTTTATGAAAAAAGATGCGAAAGCAAGACTAATTGTTAAAGGGTGGTGATAATGATACCCTGAGTTATATACACATATTCAGTTTAGGAAAATTGAAAAATTAAACTGTAAAGTATGGGGTCATTTGCAATGTTTACCCTATTAATTTAAAAGTTGCAATGTCAACCTCGAAGTAGTTTTAATGTTGCAATATAATCCTTCTATATATTAACTTCTATTTAAAAAAGTTAAGAGTGGCTAACATGGCTTGATGACGTAGCAATGACATGGAACAAATCATTTAAAACAAAAATACAGATGATAAATTAAACCTTGGAGTATGGAATAGGTTGCAATGTTCTCCCCTGATGTTTCAAAAGTTCCATAACAACCTAATTAAGATTGTGTACTCTATTTTTTTTCATAATGAAATAAAATCATCTTAAAAATATGAATTGAAGAGTTTATTACTATGTCCAAACATATGTTTCTACGGATTTCAATATGGACAAATTCCAAACCGAAAAGAATGGATTGCCAATACTTTTTGCTGTCGGTATTTGTTTATTTCATTTATTATTTCTCAAAAAATTGTTCTTTCAATCTTTTAAATCTGTTGTTTTAATTTGAACATGAAAATGAATTTTTCTTGTGGTTGGATCTACCAATATGTGCTAGATGTAAGCGAATTATTCCTATACCGTTCAAGAATGTATCGGCATTAGAGAAACAAATAAATAATGTCATTGAAAGATATTAATGCTACGAATGTTCCTGATACTTTTATGGGCGAGGGAGTAAAAAGTTATGGCCCCTAGTAATTTTAAATCAAATAAATATAGTTAGAAATTTCCACTAATGTAGTGATACTTGTATCGAGCTAGAATGTAATACTTAAAAGGTGTCGACATGTGTTGAAGAAAAGTTGAAAATGTACTTCAAGGTTCACATTGCAACTTTTAAAACATCAAGAGAAACATTGCAGTTGACTCCATACTTCAGAGTTTAATTTCTCATATATAAAGAGTTATGGCCACTAATAATTTTAAATCAAATATAAATAGTTAGAAATTGCCACTAATGTAGTGATACTTGTATCAAGCTAAAATGTAATACATAAAAAGTGTCGACATATGCTGAAGAAAAGTTGAAAATGTACTTCAAGGTTCACATTGCAACTTTTAGAACATCAAGCGAAACATTGTAGTTTATTCCATACTTTAAGGTTTAATTTCTCATATATATGTAGTATGTTTTTTGTACGGATTGATCATTTTTACAACGGTTTTCCGTCATAAAAACATTGAGAGAGTGTTTTTTATGATGCCAAACTGTCATAAAAATGATCTGCACCTAAAAATTTCTGTATATATATATTGTTTTAGATAGTTTGTTCTATGTCGTTACTGTATTATAGAGCAACATCATTAGTTGTTAACTTTTTTAACTAGAAGATTAAGAAAAAAAATTAAATTATAACACTAAAAGTATTTCGAAATTGACATTACAACTTTCAAAACATTGCAAATGTATACTTTAGGTTTAATTTATCAATTCCCCCTCGGTTTGCATCAATTGAGTACTAGCTATGAAAATTCCATTAGCCATTCGGTTATCATCTGCCGAGTGAACCTTTTAATTACTCTGCCCAATTGAACCAGTACTGTGAATCTGCTCAGCTTATTTCTTCCGAGTGGTACCTGTGACTCGGCAAAGATTTATTTGAATTGTCATTCTACCCTGAAACATAGTCCAGCTTTTCATCTAACCATTTCCAAGAAGGCACACTTACAGAATTTCAACAAATAACCAAGCCAATTGGAATGGAGGAAAGGAGAAGCTTCGTGCGGAGGAAATGGAAGAGTGACGACGGCAAAAGACCTCTGGAGCACGGCGACGGAGGGAGTTGGGTTTTAGGGATTGTTGTTTAATTAACATTAATTAATTAATTTTATTAAGTGGGATTTGTTGTCAGTGGCGGAGCTAGTATTTTTGTTCAGGGGGGCCAAACTATTAACACAACAAGAATTTTTGGCATATACACCAACAAACAAGAAGCAAATTAACATTAATAAATTAATAACCAACAAACAAATATATTAACAATTTAAGAAGCAAATCAACATTAATAAATAATGACCAACAAACAAACAAATATATTAACAATCTAAGAAGCAAATCAACATTAAAACACATATATCTTAATATTCAAATCAACTTCAATAATCAGATTTAATATCAATATTTAACAATCTAAGAAGCAAATCAACATTAATAAATAATAACTAACAAACAAATATATTAACAATTTAGAAAACAAATCAACAAAAAACAAAATGGACACTATACTTAAAAATAAAATAAAAATAAGCAACAAATATTTGAAGAATAAAGAAGGCCGAGTTTTCCTTGTGCTTTCCTTCTACTTTCATTCAGCTTTCATTGATGATGTAATATATGGCAAGCCTAGTTATGCTAGTCCTGCTTATGCAGAGACTTGTAATAGGTCATGGTGAGACACAGTGGAATGCGCTTGATGAGTGAAAAATTGCAAATATATTTATTGTCATAGAAACACAGAAAATGAAAATAAATAGTTGAGATCTATTGAACTCAATTACATGGTTCATCATCATGTCTAAATATAGTTTTCAGGTGGGACTAGCTACTTCGGTGCTTGCCGGAGTTTCCTTTCTTCCGATAGGAGCTTGGCAAAGCGTGTTAGTGCTTCAGCGTTAGTACCCTCTCCTTCAACTGCCTCAAACATGCCTGTCTCCAAATTCACCCTCGACACGCTCTTCTCTAACAATTTATTGCCAATTTCCACAAGTGCGTTCAAATTTTCTGTTGTTGCAACATCCACTGATGAAGCATCCCCAGTTAATCCATCTTCCTGTTCATCCACCAACAAAAAAATAAAAATTTATCAACTTGTTGTCCTAGACCATTTAACAAGATTGTCATATAATAACAATTAATAGTGTA
Source organism: Lonicera japonica (assembly GCA_021464415.1). Classification (NCBI taxonomy): domain Eukaryota; kingdom Viridiplantae; phylum Streptophyta; class Magnoliopsida; order Dipsacales; family Caprifoliaceae; genus Lonicera; species Lonicera japonica. Next base: position 42,542 of record JAKCWG010000547.1, read on the forward strand.
ATTTAATTTTGCATATATGGTATACCGACTTGAATAACCAAATTAATAGTCAAATCATCTGTTAGTACATCAGTTTCACGATCCTGTGCATTGACGTATTATTTAGAATGTTAAGTTGGCAATCATGCTCTAAAGCGAACAATACCCTCATGTGGACTAGCCCTATAGCAATGAAATTTATTTGCTAAAAAGCATGCATGTTCCTATCATGGACTAGTCTTTTTTATTTAAGTTGGTACATGTATCATTACTGCAACAATTATTACCTGAATACAGAGATAATTCTTCTCAGATCGAAGAGATTGAAAGAGGGTGGAGACGTGGATATCAACCATATCAGCACTAGCGTCACTAAAAACGTCAATTATAGGCGTCGAGCCATGTCATAAACCCAATTGATCAAACCCCACTTGGAAGCCGTGACTGCATTGTACTTCCCTTCATGCTTGGCTATGCCGGTGCCTAGTGATAGTACTAGCATCCTTGTGCAGTCCATGGGTTCTATTTGTAAAAGTTGAACGTTGCCCGTCAACACTTCCTTTGTTATATGGGTTAGGGCCATTTGAGTCTGAAATATTTAATCAACGTACGTTCAGAATTCAGAGTTCGATATTCAGTTTCCAGCACGAAGCTAAAAAGTAAAATGGCCCCTTAGTTTCTTAATCTTTTGAAAATGCCAACATGGTTTTTACATCTGAAATTGGATTCAGATTGAACTTTTAAAGGTAAAATCAAACATCATCTCAGTTAATATTGTTCAAATTAAATTTAAATTTCAGCTATACTTACAGGATTATTTGCTGCAACCCCACCATCAATAAGATCAAAACTACGCGCATTTCCATTAGCATCCTTAGTCTCAAAGTAGTGTCCTGGCAAGTATGTCGGTGCTGCAGAGGTACTAAGGCAAATATCCGAAAGCAAAGCGTCCTTCAAAACATCGACTTTTGCCTGTTCAAATCAAACCATACAGTAAGACTATTTGTAGACTCCCTGATAATATACATATATTTCAGTTATTATGAAAGGATCATAGATTGTCAGTCGAAAAGATCACGGGTTGAAGTCGCTTGATGTCAAAAGCAGGTATAATCACATCCACAAGAGTCTGTTTCATACTAAGGTCACCTAATAGCTCCTTTACTAATGAGCTAAGGTACACTGCATCGTACTTTGGCCCCGTGATCTCGCAAAACAAATTCTTCACTGAATCAAAGAAGTTGTTGCGACTAAGAAAAAGAAACAATGCTTCGAATCAGTCCGTAAAAGTGGGCAATTCTTACTCCAGATATGTCAGTAAGTTATGAGAAATGTTAGCCAAAAATCATTTTGGAGTTTGCTAAGTACCATTGTGGATTGCACAATATGATTCAACAAATTAATACCTTTTTTGAGGGAAGATCTTAGGAGATTGTTCTAGGTAGAAATTATTGATGTCCTTGGCACCATAGATAGGGCGGTTGTCCTTATTAGGAGCAGTTAGCATTACGGTTACCAATCCACCTGTGCTTGTTCCTGTAAGGACGTCGAAATAATCCGCAATTTTTGCATCTGCTCCATCCAATTCCTATTGCACCAACAGAGCGGCATTAAGGAAATTAAAAATAATCCTGATACACGTACTATTCTAAACAACTCAAATAACTTAAATTATACCAGCCTAATAAAATCATATGACCGTTAGAAAATGTACTAGTCAGTGTTTTAAGTGGACTCCGCGCACTGATCAAATTTGTTCTGTTCAGAGTATGTACCTGAAGTTTGGATTCGAGAAAGGCAAGAATGGTGCCAGGGATGATGCCTCTAATGCATGCCACCCCCATCTATACTTAGCACACTCACCATTTTCCCTCTTGTTGAACCCTTAGCAGCCATTAAAGGGTGTAGAAGTTGAAAGGTTGTTAGCAAATAGCAAGCAAGTGCAAAGAATAGAGTTGTCTTTTCCTTATTGTTAATTATTTTATGAAGTTATAATCCAAAGAGAATCAAAGATCTTCAGGTATTTATAGTGTTCTCTATCTTCTCATAAAAGAGGGTAATTGGTCAATGAAGCACACCTTTCATGATTCACTTAATTAGAATTCGTTCGAAGAACAAAAAATTAAAAATACTTGATTTAGTTAGAAGTTGGAAAATAAGTTTAAATTTTTTCTTCAACCATCAAAGAAAATTTCTCTATGGAAAAAACCACAAAGTAAGAAGACGTTTTACTACATGTCTCAACTTATTTTACAAGTTGTCACAAAACTCAATTATTTTATTTTCTTTTTTCATGTTGTTATCAACCGGTCGCTTAATATTAGAATTATGAATCAAATATTAATAATTTAATAATGTGAGTGAAAATTAATTTATCTTTAAGGGATTCTTGCTGTGAAGGAATATGTCCTTTGGCAATTTTCAATGCTCAACTACACATTTTAGTGTATGGACAACTTGGTCCACATATTTAGGGGTCCTTTGAATTATTCAGTTCCACAAATATATATGAGTCCTGTGAATGAGTCACTTCCGCAAATATTTATGAGTCCTTTGAATCACTCAATTCTACAAACATTGTGAGTCGCCGCCCTGAGTTTTGAGGGGTCCTAGATGAATATTGTTTCGAGGCCTTTTGTATTTGTGTATATTCATATATTATAAGTACATCAATAAATTCATAATAATAAAAAATCATATAGCAATAACATTTGAGAAATTATAAAAATTGTAATTAATTTTTTTCGGTATAGAATTTAGCCAAAACAACAACTAAACAGATGGAGTTATATATATACATAAACAATCTCAAATCAAATTATTATATAGAGAAATCACCACCGCAAACCAAAAAAACTAAAAGATATAGAGAAAATAGAGGAACAAAGTAATATAACAAGTTGTGTGTATTGTGAATAAAAAGAGTTTATTAAAAAAATAACCGAAGATCTTGTTTAAAAAAGTTAGTATAGAAATTTTATATTGGTGCCCTTTTGTATTTTTATATATTCATGTAATATATAGAATTTTCGAGAAGTATTCTCATACGCTTAGTTTAGAAAATTACTCCTATGTCGAATGAATTTTCTCCCCCAAGCAAGTGTTAAAGATCAATTAAAATCAAGGGGAGGAAGATATATATATATATATAATGTTCCAGAGGGTCGAGAAAGTTTTTGCTCATGAATTTATAAAATTGAATTAACTTGAAGACGGAGAAAGAAAGATGAGGCGTTCAAAGAGAGGTCTGGATTTTTATTTTTCTAGTTGAATTTTTGTTAAGATGGATTAATTTAATTATAGGCAGAAATAGAGATGAGTGCTTTCCGCTACCAAAAAAAGAGAAAGACAATGGTTAAAAGATCAAGGGTAAAGAAATACATAATTAAGGGTTTGTTTTGATAAAAAAAATAATTTATGTTTTCTATCAAATTTAGAAATTGATTGGAGGTGAGTTGAATATTTATATGGTGTAATCGATTCAGAACACCCTAAAATTTTAGTCAAAGCAAAAATTAAAAGATATAACTTTTATTTGGAAAAACAAAATAAACTTACCATTAATTTAAAAGGGAAAAAAAAGTTGCTATCAGTCTAGAAACTTTTAGTCATATTATGGTTGTGCCTTTAGAGCATTCACAGAATTTAGGTAATATTTAGATATCCATAAATTTATAAATTTGGCATTAAATTTTTTGAACAGTTACGCTGAATATAACATAAAAATAGCCATACGGACCAGAAGAGCTGAATTTTACGTCATTGGTGCTAACTTGATCTACGTAACGTAAACGAAGACCAGAAGAGCTAAAAGGTCCCACGAGAATTGTCCATGCCAGTCTTTTCAACCCTTCCTTCTTGTCTGATTGATGTCAAAGGAAAGAGAAAAATATAACCGATTTTGTTTTTCTCTTTTCAGAAAAAGAAAATTATATCGACAGGGTTATCTTCAAAGTCTAATGCAATACTTTTCCCACAATGGATGGCAACGGGGCGAGACGGGTGGCTTATGCATTTTTCATCGCGCCTCCATTTCAAATTAAGAATTAATGTTTTTATTACCATTGAATTTTAGTTCTTTGCGATTCTTTCGCAGAGAATTTTATAATGCAATAAATATAGTCAAAAAAACTTATAAATTAATTTTGTTTTAATTATACATTTTTATACATGTTTTATACATTTATATTTTTTTTTCATTTTAGACATTTCTTTACTACTACATTATATATTAATATTTATTTATCAAATTATAGATAATAAATTAATATTTTAAATTTTAAAAAATATATTTGATTAATTAGGTTCTCCGCAGAGCGGGGACCACTTTTCCCGTCCCCATCTCCGAATACATGTCAAGAAAAATATTATTCCCATACCTGCCTCCGTCAAACCAATTCTCTGCGGAGATTTGGCTAAACGAGGAATTTTCCATCTCTGTCTCCCATGAAGCTTCTTTCTCGGATTTGTTTAAGCATTTTACATTTTTTACATAGATATGGTAATACAGTAAAGCGCATTTGTATCTTACATATTAAATAGAAACAACTTAATCTTGGCTCAATTCAGTATATTTGATCAATACATGGAAAAATTTGAAAGACACAATATCAATTAAAATTGGATGATAAATTTCTAATTGTACGACGAGTTATTTCACAACAATCTTGGTGTGGTCATGTTTGAGTGTATTGTGTATGTTCATTCGATCAAGTAAACAAAATTATTCATGTTTGTTTGGGAAATATTGTTAGAAAAAATCCCGCATATAAACATAATTGAAATTCAGTAATTTGTAAAAATTCGAAAAGAAATTGACCCGAGTCTTGTGTATCACACAATTTTCTTAAAATAGTTACGGCGCCTCGCCAGAGGTGCTTAGAGGCTAATTACGGCGTCTGTTTTCTAGGATAAAACGGGTTAGACTATCTACCTTAAGCACACCGGTGTTACTTACAACGAATCGAATAAGTATTTGAACAATATCACCAGATAGGAAGATAAGAACTTTTGTAAGTGTTTGTTTGTGTTTGGTATCTCGAATTATGTGTTTGAGCAAAGAGAAGAAAGGCTGATTTATTCAAAGGTAAGGGAGTGTGATACTAATTTTGAAAAATATAACATACTAAATCTTCGCTCAACTTAGTATATTTGATCAATATATGTAAAATTTTGAAAGACACAATTATCAATTAATTTGAAAAATTAGTATCATACCTCACGAGGACTTTAAATTTGAAAAATAAAATGTCATCTCCAAACCCGCCTCCGTCAAGCCAGTTCTACACAAAGAGTTTTTCCATCCCTCTCCCTCATGAAAACTTTTTTTTTCCTCTCTTGGATTTGTTCAAGTATTTTACATAGATAAGGTAATACATATAAGCACATTTGTTACATATTAATTATTAGAATCAACTTAATCTTGTTTGTCAAAAAATATTTAAATTTCATTAATTTTAAACTCAAAATGCACGGAAATTTTTTTGAAGGAATAGTATCAATTAAAACCAAAGGATGAATTTCTAATTATACATTGAATTATTTAACAACATAATCTTGTCTCGTGATCATGTTTGAATTAGTCGTTCTAGTAAACAAAATTGTTTGAAAAATATTATGAAGTATCAACATGAATTATTAATTTGAAAGGAGGAAATAATTATAATTAATTTGAAAGGAGGAAATAATTATAAAGACTTTAGACTTGACAAGACTTCAGTCAACTGCAACGAAATTTTCCTCGAGGCTTTTACAATACTAATGAGGGAAAGATATATAATTTGACCAAACCTCAATGGGAAATGAACCAATTTTCTGTATCTAATAATGCTTCAAGACCCAAGTGGCAATAATAAATGAAAAGAACATTTTCTCACTATTTATCAAATTTACAAAAAAATGAAAGTTCTAACAAGCCACCCATGCAAATGTAGTTATATTGTAAGGAAAAATGAAAACCACGTGGTCCACCCGTCAATGCAATTGTAGATGTGGGCTAGCAAACTCGGATTTGGCCCACTTTCATTATTCTTTTGACCTAATTTCGTTTAACGAGATTTAGTTTAAGAATTAAATGGATGAATCTTTTCATAAAATTAACTTAGTAGAGATGTAGAGATGATTTTTATAATTAGTTAATCATCTTCACAAAATTTCATTAAAAATTTAAAGCGAAAGTGGGTGTAGAAAAATTTTGATACATATGTTCATTTTCGGTCATTAAAATTTTAGATGATCACGCAACTCACTTCTAGATTGAATCTTATGATGAAATTTTGTAAAATTGATCTACACATCATAGATATTATCTCCACTAAATTTCATGAAAAAATTCATTCATTTAGCTCTCGAACTAGACCTCATTGGACCAAATTAGATCGAAGCATAATGGAGAGGAGTCAAGTCCAGCAAACTTATTCAATGGTCAATAATACACATTATTTTTTGTTATAAAATTTTGATATATTGATTATGTCCCAAAAAATAGAATTATCAATTTGAAATATCATGAAAACTAAAGTGAGACTATCAAATTTCAGATAAATTACATAAAGAATTATATGTTCATAAAGTTTCAACTTGTGATTAACTCAATTAGAGTTCATTCCAGCAGACACTCATAAAACAAATCAAACTTGAACATAAACACAAGTTTGTTAATTTATCAAGCTCAACTCAATGAGTTTTCAAATATGTCAAATATGCATATATAAAAATATCAAAATACTATATTATGTATTGATATTTATTTATCAAATTATGGATGATAAATTAGTATTTTAAAATTTTAAAAATATATTTAATTAATTGGGTTCTCCATGGAGCGGGGACCCGTTTCACCATCCCTGTCCCCGAATACATGTCAAGAAGAATATCATCCCTATATCGCCTCCATCGAACCAGTTCTCTGTGGAGATTTGGACCAGCAAAGAATTTTTTTATCCCTATCTTTCATGAATCCTTGTTTTTTTTTAACTCTCTCGGATTAGTTCAAGTTGTTGGTCGGATTTCAACCCTAGAGAGGGGGTGAATAGGGTTATAAAAACTTAATGCAGAATTAAATATTTTTCTAAAATCGTTTAAGCAAAGCAATCAAGCTAAACAAGTATATCAAGGAATGCATGCAATTCAACCAATAAAGCAAAACTCAAGAGCAAACAAAACTCAAATAATGATATAGCAATAAAGTAAAAAGCTTAGAGTTAAGAAAGATTGAACCGATTTGAAGTCCAAGGCTTTTTATCCTCACGGTTTTGGTTTACCAAACCATAGTCCGCGCTCGGTTAGTTCCTCGAGAATTTTCACTAATTCCAATCTTCTTCTGGGTGAAGATTAAACCTTTACAAGTGTATTCTTCTCGCACACTCTTACAAGTATTGCTTTACCACAATACTCTCACAAAACATTCTCTTGCTAATTTGTGAGATTTACCACTCAAAAATACTAAACAAGAATTTACATTCTTGTTATCTTATGAGATTTACCTCTCACAATTGAATACAAATTATTTGGTGATTCAGACCAATTAACAATAACTCTCCAGTGTTTAAAGAATACAATTGAAGCTCACACTAGAGTTACTTGTTTGATCAAGATTTATAGCTCAATTAGAATGATTGATCGAAAATAATTTCTTGAATCTTTTGATATTGAAGATAGATGAAGAATAGAGTATGAGAGTGATTCAAGGTTGTCAAAATGTGTCTTAGAGAGTATATATATAGTCCCAAAAGTGATATAGCCATTTTTGAGGTTTAGTACAAGTTTGGTACCAAAAATGGTAAAAAATCATAAATTCAACGGTTATATTTTGGGCCATCAGTCGACTGAGCAAAGCTCCTTAGTCGACTGAGTGGGGCTTTAGTCGACTGAGCAAAAGCCATCAGTCAACTGATGGACCAGACTGCCCATCAGGCCAAAAGGCCAAAAATCCCAATTTTTGCACTTTTGCATATAAGCTCCAAAATCAATTCTAATGCTTTGGGGACCTTAAAAATAAGTTCTTAAGACACCTATTTTTGAAAAAACTCAAAATATGATCGTTTGAATTTAATATGAATTGATTTCAAATACCGATTTTGTAAGAATGATGTTTTCAAAATGACTTTTGATTCAAACTGATTTTTATCAATCTAAGAATGATATATCAAAGTGTACGAGCTATATAAATAATCAAATAAGAAACTTTACTTAATACCTAAGCACTCACTCAATTACCGAATAGGTAAGTCTTCGAATGCTTCGATTTGTTTCTTTAAATTGATTCTTCACTTGAAGCTTTGGCATATGATCATTGATCTTTTGTGCTTCATCAAATGCATTGCTAGCATGTGTGCGATAAGAATAATCTCTTACTAGTCCATTGCTTTGTTGACTTGATCGGATATTGATTGAATGATCCTTGTCAAACTTCATTTGAGCAATCATACTATTCTTGATTTTTCCAAGAAAAAAACTATAATCTTAAATCAAGAACATGTTAAATTACACATGATTGATTTATTGTTATTATCAAAATAAGATTAAGACCTACAAGGTCAACAATCTCCCCCTTTTTTATGATGACAATAAATTAATGTGTGTTTTCAATAACAAGAATAAATAGCATATGAATAAATGATATATGCTCCCCCTCAATTTATGCATAGATAAAATAAATGATTATTAAAAGTATTGCAAATATTTGAGATAGTTTTAAAATTAATAAAACATTTTTGATCTCAAATAAAGTTTTCAAAAGAAAACAAGTATCAATGTTAAAGACATAAAGCATTTGAAGTCTTACCAACATTGATCACTACTAACACACATTTTCTCCCCCTATGGCAACATCAAAAAGGGATCAAGGCCACAGAGAGAAAATGGTAGCCTCCATATGAGCTTCATCTATGAGGCCAAGATATGTATGCCTCTTCATCTTTTGCCATAGGGCAAAGGTGTGCCATCTCCTCATCGCTTGACTTGATATCGGATTCACTTGAATGTTCTTTAAGAGCATGCTTCAATCTTTTGAATAACTCTTCCCTCTTTGCTTTCTTCTCTCTTTTCTCTTCTTTTCTAACAGGACAATTTGACTTGTAGTGTCCCAATTTTTGACAATAAAAGCACTTATTTTCCTCATTATCAACTTTTAGATGAGTTGATCTATCATTAAGGATCTTTGAGGATGAGAGATCATTGTTGATCTTCCCTTGTGAGTACTTCTTCTTTGCTAGGAATTTCTCAAATTCCTAGAGAGGAATGCCATGTCTCCATCTATTTTTGTTCTTTTTCCTTCATTTGGCTTTAAAGCAAAAATTGTCATTGGACTTGCTTTCTCTCCTCCTTCTCTTTGCAACTCCTTCTCATGGGTTTTAAGAGAACCCAAGAGCTCATCCATGCTAAGCGTTTTGAGGTTCTTAGGTTCTTGAATTATCGTTACCTTAGGTCACCATTTCTTAGGAAGTATCCTAAGTACTTTTCTAATCTTTTCTTCATTTAAGTAAACATTGCTAAGAAGGTCTAAAGCGTTAGTGAGAATAGAAAATCGACTATACATGAAAGCAAGTGATTCGTTAGGCTCCATATTAAACAATTCATAATCATGGATAAGTATATTAATATTATCCTCTTTGACTTGAGAAGTTCCCTCACGGGCAACCTCAAGCTTGTCCCAAATCTCTTTTGCGGTTTTGCAACTAGAGATTTTGTTGTATTTATCCATACTTAAAGCACAATGTAATGAATTTAAAGCTTCAGCATTTAATTGAATTTTCTTAATATCATGCTCATTGTATTCGGATATAGACTTGGGAATAACATTTCCCTTATCGTCGATTTTTGTAACTCACAAGGTCCAACAAGTGTAACCTTCTATTGTCAAAATCGTTAGCTTGTAAAAATGTGCACATAGGATTTTTTCGATAACTATAGTTTTTGCCATCAAACAATGGCAGTATATAAATAAAAGCACATTCAAAAAGACCGGTTCCTTGATAATAATACATGATCAAGGACTCTAAGATTGTGAAATCAAAACAAGAGTACATCCTCTGATACCAATTGTTGGTCGGATTTCAATCCTAGAGGGGGGTGAATAGGGTTATAAAAACTTAATGCAGAATTAAATATTTTTCTAAAATCTTTTAAGCAAAACAATCAAGCTAAATAAGTATATCAAGGAATGCAAGCAATTCAACCAATAAGAAAAACTCAAGAGCAAACAAAACTCAAATAATGATATAGCAATAAAGCAAAGAGCTTAGAGTTAAGAAAGATTGAACCGATTTGAAGTCCAAGGCTATTTATCCTCACGGTTTTGGTTTACCAAACCATAGTCCGCGCTTAGTTAGTTCCCCGAGAATTTTCACTAATTCCAATCTTCTTCCAGGTGAAGATTAAACCTTTACAAGTGTATTCTCCTCACACACTCTTACAAGTATTCCTTTACCACAATACTCTCACAAGACATTTTATTGCTAATTTGTGAGATTTACCTCTCACAAATACTAAACAAGAATTTAACTTCTTGTTAGCATATGAGATTTACCACTCACAATTGAATACAAATTGTTTGGTGATTCACACCAATTAACAATAACCCTCAAGTGTTTAAATAATACAATTGAAGCTCATACTAGAGTTACTTGTTTGATCAAGATTTATAGCTCCATAAGAATGATTGATCAAAAATAATTTCTTGAATCTTTTGATATTGAAGATAGACGAAGAATAGAGTATGAGAATGATTCAAGGTTGTCAAAATGTGTCTTAGATAGTGTATATATAGTCCCAAAAGTGATATAGCCGTTTTTAAGTTTTGGTACCAAAAATGGTAAAAAATCATAAATTAAACGACTATTTTCTAGCCATCAGTCGACTGAGAAAAGCTCTTTAATTGACTAAGTGGGCCTTAGTCGACTGAGCAAAAGCCATTAGTCGACTGATGGACCAGACTGCCTATCAGGCCAAAAGGCCAAAAATTCCAATTTTTGCACTTTTGCATATAAGCTCCAAAATCAATTCTAATGCTTTGGGGACCTTAAAATAAGTTCCTAAAACACCTATTTTCGAGAAAAATCAAAATATGATCGTTTGAATTTAATATGAATTTATTTCAAATACTGATTTTGTAAGAATGATGTTTTTGAAATGATTTTTGATTCAAACTGATTTTGATCAATCTAAGAATGATATATCAAAGTGTATAAGCTATATAAATAATCAAATAAGGAACTTTACATAACACCTAAGCACTCACTCAATTACCGAATAGGTGAGTCTTCGAATGCTTCGATTTGTTTCTTCAAATTGATTCTTCACTTGAAGTTTTGGCATATGATCATTGATCTTTTGTGCTTCATGAAATGCATTACTAGCATATGTGCGAAAAGAATGATCTCTTTCTAGTCCATTGCTTTATTAACTTAATCGAATATTGATTGAATGATCCTTGTCAAACTTTCTTTGAGCAATCATGTTATTCTTGATTTTTCCAAGAAGAAAGCTATAATCTTAAATCAAGAATATGTTAAATTACACATGATTGATTTATTATTATTATCAAAATAAGATTAAAACGTACAAGGTCAACACAAGTATTTTTACATAAATATGGTCATACATTAAAAAGCATATTTTTATCTTACACACTAAGTGGAATCAACTTAATCTTGGCTCAATCCATGTATATTTGAATGGATGGAAAAATTTAAAAGACACGGTATCAATTAGAATTGGATGATAAATTTCTAATTGTATATCGAATTATTTCACAATAATCTTGTTGTGGTCATGTTAAAGTGTGTCGTGTGTGTTTATTCTAGTAATCAAAATTATTCTTGTTTGTTTGAGAAATATAATATACTATCAATATGGACTTTTAATTTTATTTGGAGATATTATAATTCATAAGAAGTCGTACTATAAGGGGATTTTTAATTTAAGAAATATAATATTATCTCCAAACCCACCTTCGTCAGGCCAGTTCTGCACAGGCAATTTTTCAATCCATACCCCCCATGAAGCCTTCTCTCTCTCTCTCTCTCTTGGATTTGTTCAAGCATTTTACATAGTGTGGATGGCTAAAAGAAAACCAAGCCCAATTAGTGCAAGGAATGGTGTCATAAAGCTTTCTTTTAGAAATATGACTCTGGATGCCAATATTTTCTCATTTCCTAGACAATCCAATATTGAGGAAGAGGATGTTCATGAAGTTAGTTACTTGAATACTGTCATTAATGAATACTTTAATGTATTGTAGTATAAGGACCCGGTTGAGTCAATTTTGACTTATTCTTTTTTTGATTTTGAAATTTATTCTCCTATCGAGAAGGAGATAAGTAAAGCAGTTCTGATCTCAATTCTAGCGAAGATGCTGAAGAATTCGAGACAGAGCGGGCTATGTGGACTAAACATTTTGAAGAACTCCCCACGAGTAATTCTTTAGTTATACCCTCTGCATTCGAAACTCCAAAATTAGAACTTAAGCCCCTAACCTAGGAGCTAAAGTACATATTTTTAGAAGAATTCGAAACTTATCATATCATAGTCTTAAGCAAGTTAAATTCCACTCAAGAATCTAAGCTTTTGAAAGCTCTTAAGTTACACAAAAATGCATTAGGATGGACCATAACTGATCTGAAAAGTATTTGCGCCGATATCTGTACTAATAAGATATACCTTGAAGAAGATGTTAAACCCTCTCGACAGATGCAGAGGAAGTTAAACCCCAACATGAAAGAAATAGTCCGCAAAGAAGTTCTTAAACTCTTAGATGTTAATATCATTTACCCTATCTCTGATAGTAAATGGGTAAGTCCTACTCAGGTTGTGCCTAACAAATCTGGCATAACTATTGTTCTTAATGTTGAAGGAGAGTTAATTCCTACACGTGTTACCACTGGATGGCGCATGTATATTGATTATCGCAAGCTTAACTCTGTAACCAAGAAAGATCATTTTTCACTCCTACTTCTTAATCAGACTTTGGAGAGGATGGCTGATCATTCTTTCTATTACTTTCTAGATGGTTACAGTGGTTACAATCAGATTGAAATTGCCCCCAAAGATCAGGAAAAAACACTCTCACTTGTCTTTTTGGTACCTATGCTTATAGAAGAATGCCATTTGGCTTGTGCAATGCACCATCAACTTTTTAAAGGTGCATGATGAGTATCTTTAGTGATATGGTGGAAGAATTCCTCGAAGTTTTCATGGATGATTTCTCTTTAATTTGTGATATTTTTGAAAATTGACTACAGAATTTAGAGAAAGTTTTGGTTCGTTGCAAGGATAATAATTTAGTTCTGAATTGAAAAAACTGCCATTTCTTAGTTACTCAAGGAATTGTTTTAGGTCATATTGTCTCAACTTAATGAATCCAAGTAGATAAGGTTAAAATCGACCTCATTGATAATTTGTCGGTTCCCAAAACTGTCAAAGAGGTTGAATCATTCCTAGGCCATGCTAGTTTTTAAAAAAGGTTCATCAAAAGGTTCAGTGCTATATCTCGACCTCTATGTAACCTGCTTACCAAGGATGCACAATTTGAATAGACTTCAGTATGTCAAGAAGCTTTTGAAAAGCTCAAGCAAATGCTCACTACTGCAACAATTGTGCAGCCACCTAATTGGAGCTTACCATTTGAGCTTATGTGTGATGCTAATGATTATGCCATTGGAGCTGTCCTAGGACAAAGAAAGGACAATAAGCGCCATAAGATCTCGTAGTGGGTCTGCAGCGTGTACTATTCTAGTCGGACTTTAAATTATGCTCAATTGAACTATTCTACGACTAAGAAAGAGTTACTAGCAATTATATTTGCTTTAGATAAGTTTCGTTACTATTTAGTTGGATCATCAATTGTCTGCTTTACTGATCACTTAGCAATTATGTATCTTTTTATGAAAAAAGATGCGAAAGCAAGACTAATTATTAAAGGGTGGTGATAATGATACCCTGAGTTATATACACATATTCAGTTTAGGAGAATTGAAAAATTAAACTGTAAAGTATGGGGTCATTTGCAATGTTTACCCTAGTATTTTAAAAGTTGCAATGTCAACCTCGAAGTACTTTTAATGTTGCAATATAAACCTTCTATATATTAACTTCTATTTAAAAAAAGCTAAAAGCTGCTAACATGGCTTGATGACGTAACAATGACATGGAACAAATCATTTAAAACAAAAACATAAATGATAAATTAAACCTTGGAGTATGGAATAAGTTGCAATGTTCTCCCCTGATGTTTCAAAAGTTCCATAACAACCTAATTAAGATTGTGTACTCTATTTTTTTTTCATAATGAAATAAAATCATCTTAAAAATATGAATTGAAGAGTTTATTACTATGTCCAAACATATGTTTCTACGGATTTCAATATGGACAAATTCCAAACCGAAAAGAATGGATTGCCAATACTTTTTGGTGTAGGTATTTGTTTATTTCATTTATTATTTCCGAAAAAAATTGTTCTTTCAATCTTTTAAATTTATTGTTTTAATTTGAACATGAAAATGAATTTTTCTTGTGGTTTGATCTACCAATATATGCTAGATGTAAGCAAATTATTTCTATAACGTTCAAGAATGTATTGGCATTAGAGAAACAACTAAAGAATGTCATTGAAAGACATTAATGCTACGAATGTTCCTGATACTTTTATGGGTGAGAGAGTAAAAAGTTATGGCCCCTAATAATTTTAAATCAAATAAAAATAGTTAGAAATTGCCACTAATGTAATGATACTTGTATCAAGCTAAAATATAATACATAAAAGGTGTCGACATGTGTTGAAGAAAAGTTGAAAATGTACTTCAAGGTTCACATTGCAACTTTTAAAACATCAAGAGAAACATTGCAGTTGACTCCATACTTCAGAGTTTCATTTCTCATATATAAAAAGTTATAGCCCCTAATAATTTTAAATCGAATAGAAATAGTTAGAAATTGCCACTAATGTAGTGATACTTGTATCAAGCTAAAATGTAATACATAAAAGGTGTTGACATGTGTTGAAGAAAAGTTGAAAATGTACTTTAAGGTTCACATTGCAACTTTTAAAACATCAAGGGAAATATTTCAGTTGACTTCATACTTTAAGGTTTAATTTCTCATATATATATAGTCCGTTTTTGGTACGGACCGGTCATTTTTACAACAGTTTTCCATCATAAAAACATTGAGAGAGTGTTTTTTATGACGCAAAATCGTCATATAAAAAAGACTTGCACCTGAAAATTTATGTGTATATTGTAGGAAATTAGGGCAATAAACATACATCGCATACACAAAATTTCTGCACTAATCATTAAACCCTAGGATCTACATTGTTCAATAAAATCGACAGAAGACATAACTTGTTAGAGATTTCGAATCAATGCAATGAAAACGGTGGATTATATCCTTCTGTTGTTGTCGTCCTAGCGTAGAAATTACGACGCCTCTACGGTGTGCACACACGAACGAGATCAGATCCTTGCTTGGTGTACTAGCGCTGTCTAGGGTTCTCTCAACTATTTCGTATTTCTTGCCTCTAAAACTCTCTTAGACGCCAAGAAGAACAAAGGTTTCCTTTTAAAGGAAAACCCTAGTGAGAACCCTAAGCAACAAACGAATTAGGCCCAAGTCCAACTTGGCCCGTTTTAATTCGTTTTTTGATCCAACTCGTTTTGGTGTGCGACCCTGTAGGTTTATACTCTTTGGCAGTATAATTAAAAGCCCGTTTTTATTATACGAATAGTAAGCGGTCTCTAGTAAAACATTACTATTACCCAAAGGGTATAAAGGTCAAAACGACACAACCTTAAATTGATATTCCACATATTAACTCCTTTTGTCAATCGATATCTAGATTGAACACAAGACTAGGCAAGTGTCATTCTTGTATAGTTCAATCTTTATTTCTTGATCTCTAAGTATAATTAATCTAAAACAAATGACATCTCATTTGTGCATGGCCATGCAAATATTAATTATACTTATCAAGGGGCCCAAAGATATCTCTCTCATTATATGAGAGTGACAAATCCCATCTTGATCAACCACATACCTCTGCATAGTTCATAGTATGCTTGATCATCATCTTTATAATTACTCGGTCAAGAGCAACGTTTGATAATGCCTGACATGCTAATCCCTATGTTGGTAACCATGGCGATCTCAGGTCTGAGGATAATACGATATCACAAAATGGGGAACATCACTGATGACATTATGTAACACTCCTCGCAGTATCCCCAAAGCGGGTCTGTGAACACCCCAATCCGCGACTCTCGTTTGAACCTAACAAGAATTCTGCATCAAGTCTTGAATCATCATGCATACAAGAGACTGTTAGGAAAAACCCTGATTTTCGAGCACGTTAGGAATTAACCACAACCTTGTTGCCACTTCGCTTACCAGGACGGGGATCGACCTGCCCGGTCAGGTCGCGGGGTGCGGGGCAGCGCCCCGTTAGAAAAATTGCATTTTTTTGACAGCCAGCCGCACGCCTCCAACCGCACGGTTGGCTCCGAGCCGCCACGAGCCGCAAGCCCGAGCCGCACGCCCTAGCTGCACGCTCCCTCCCTAGCCGTACGGCTGGCTCCTAGCCGCGCGGCTACCCTGGTCATTTTTCTGCATTTTTCCTCTATAAATAGGACCTTTGGGCTCTCATTTTAAGGGGGATCAACACTCAATAGTGTTTTTAGTAAGTAGAAACTCTGTCAAAATCTTTAGAAAGTCATTTTAGAGAAATTCTGAAAGAGAATTTCTAGAGAGAGAAAGTTTTAGAGAGAGAAAATCTAGAGAGAGAAAGTTCTAGAGAGAGAAGGAAGCAAGCAAGGCAACAAGGCAAGGCTCTCATTTCTTCGGCAAGCGCATCAGGTACGTCTATCTACAACCTTTCTTAATTTCAATATCGCATTTAAGTATTCATTTTTAATATAGAAAATTAGATAACTTGCAAAGAAGTTCATTGCTTTCAAAACAAATCCTTTCTAAGTTTAACAAGAAATCTAAAATCTGTTTTGACACGTTTTCAAAACAAACAAAAATACAAAAACAGTTTCCAAAAGAAAGGAACTACGAGACTCTGATTTCATTCTTCGAATGAATACGTAGGCGCTCGAAAAGCTCGAGTCTGATTTCAAAATATTATTTTAAACTGAATTTATCCGGAAAGGACTATTCTGAAAACCATTCGAACTATTTGCAAGATATCTAAAATAGGAATTAAATACATGATCCATTAAGAGACCGAAAGGGCGAATTGGGTGCCTAACACCTTCCCAATTCGTAACGTAGTTCCCGAACCCTAGCAAAGTAAATTTTCAAAATAAATCTCTGGTTTCAAATGTATGAAAGATAGTTCGTTTTTGAATTATCCTTCGTACGACCTTTTGTTTGTTTTCTCGTAAAACAAACTGGCGACTCTACAAAACAAGTTTTCAAATGAAACCGAGAACGTGGACTCTTTTCTTCTTCTCGGGGTATGGGTCAGGATTCTCACAGGTCGGTCCAATTCTTTGTTCTCCAACAAGTATTAGTATGTTCAGCTTGATATCTCCATATCCATGACTTGTGGAACATAGTCATCAGCTGACTCCTACTCTAATTATTATATCAATGTGATCCTAGGTTATTGACACATGATTAGGGACATCTAAATAATATTATTATAACATTACTAGCATACCACAATCAAGTCACGTACTTGATGAACTAGTATTAATATATATTATTTACAAGAGAATATAAAGTAAAATGAAATAAACTTTATTAATAACAATAATCATAATATATCCAAGTACAAATCATAATCTATGAATAGTTCTAGGACATATCTCTTTCATGTATATATATTGTTTTAATTTAGATAGTTTGTTCTATGTCATTACCATATTATAAAGTAATGTCATTAGTTGTTAACTTTTTTAAACGGAAGATAAAGAAAAAATTAAATTATAACACTAAAAGTATTTCGAAATTGACATTACAACTTTCAAAACATTGCAAATGTATACTTTAGGTTTAATTTATCAATTCCCCCTCGGTTTGCATCAACCGAGTACTAGCTATGAAAATTCCATTAGCCATTCGGTTATCATCCGCCAAGTGAACCTTTTAATTACTCTGCCCAATTGAACCAGTACTGTGAATCTGCTCAGCTCATTTCTTCCGAGTGGTACATGTGACTTGGCAAAGATTTATTTGAATTGTCATTCTACCCTGAAACATAGTCCAGCTTTTCATCTAACCATTTCCAAGAAAGCACAATTACAGAATTTCGACGAACTACCAGGCCAATTGGAATAGAGGAAAGGAGAAACTTCGTGCGGAGGAGATGGAGGAGTCACGATAGCTAGAGCCTCTGGAGCTTGGAGCACGGCGACGGAGGGAGTTGGGTTTTAGGGATTGTTGTTTAATTAACTGATGTTAATTAATTTTATTAAGTGGGATTGTTGCTATAGAGTGGTAGTGACAACAAAATAGTTCTCGGGTGTTTGTGATAAATTTGTAGGGTGTCATTATCACCACCCTTGTTAAATTACATACAATTAAACTATATTGAATGACAAACAAGAATATTTATGTTAAGGTTTAGTATTTTTTTTATCGTAATAATTTAAGGGTTATATGGATTTGTGTTACGTGAGTTGACATGTTTAATTTAAACGTGTTATATGGGTTATGTTGGTTTGATTCTAGGTTCACGAATGCTGATTAGTTGCTTAACTCAGAATCTCTGATCCCTTTGCCTTTTGTTTGGCTGACGAGAAAATTGAAGGAAAAATAAGAAACGCGTAATTATGTATTGTTCGTTAATTCGAGGTCCAAATGCCTGATTAGTGCTTAACTTGTGGTAGAATCTCCGATTCATTTGCCTTCTGTTTGGTTGTCGAGAAAATTGAAGGAAAATTAATGAAATGAAGTTTCGTAATCTCTGAACGAAAGGATGGTTAAATATAAATAAGCAATTTTGGCTTCCTGAAAAATATAATGATGAACAAAAAGTATGGATGAGCTAGTGTATTATATATGCTCATCTGAGTGATGCTTTAGCTTTTGCAGGTCTGAAATTATCAAATCGATTGTTCACTGATAATTCTCCGTTGAAATATGAGTTCTAATGGTTTTATGTGCTAGAAAATTGAATCTAAATTATTTTTTTCCCGATGCATTTTGATAAGTTTCTTCTTGGTTGTAACTGCAGCAGCAATGGCAAGCCTTGTTCTGCTAGTCCTGCTTATGCGGAGATTGTTGTAATAGGTCATGGTGAGACAGAGTGGAATGCCGATGGCAGAATTCAGGTCCGTTTTTGCTTTAAGTGTACATATTTGTCTTAGCTTAAATTTTTAAATTACAGCTTGGTATCTGTCGATTGTTGGATTTCCTGAAGTATTGGATACTAATATTAACCGGAATTGAAATTAGCGTTGATGATCAAGAAATCTGTAAGATCTTAGCTTATGAAGTACAAGTACTGCCCATCAAGTTGATTCCTATCCTTTCCATTTGCATTCTGAGAGGGATGAAAGTTATTTCTGTAGAGATCTGTTAGTTTCATATTTTGTAATGTAATGAAGTTAAGTGGTCTATGTTTTCCAATTCCTCAGCTTCATTAATTCACTACGTCCTTCTTAAGCTGCAAAATTTTACTGCGCTTGATGAGTGAAAAATTGCAAATAGATTTATTGTCATAGAAACACAGAAAATGAAAATAAATAGTTGAGATCTATTGAACTCAATTGCATGGTTCATCATCATGTCTAAATATAGTTTTCAGGTGGGACTAGCTACTTGAAGCTTGCCGGAGTTTCCTTTCTTCCGATAGGAGCTTGGCAAAGCGTGTTAGCGCTTCAGCATTAGTACCCTCTCCTTCAACTGCCTCAAACATGCCTGTCTCCAAATTCACCCTCGACACGCTCTTCTCTAACAATTTGTTGCCAATTTCCACAAGTGCGTTCAAATTTTCTGTTGTTGCAACATCCACTGATGAAGCATCCCCAGTTAATCCATCTTCCTGTTCATCCACCACCAAAAATAAATAAAAATATTATCAACAACTTGTTGTCCTAGACCATTTAAAAAGACTGCCATATAATAACAATTAATAGTGTAATATTGCATATATGATATACCGACTTGAATAACCAAATTAATAGTCAAATCATCTGTTAGTACATTAGTGTCATGATCCTGTGTACTGACGTATTATTTAGAATGTTAAGTTGGCAATCATGCTCTAAAGCGAACAATACCCTCATGTGGACTAGCCCTATAGCAATGAAATTTATTTGCTAAAAAGCATGTTCCTCTCATGGACCAGTCTTTTTTATTTAAGTTGGTACATGTATCATTACTGCAACAATTATTACCTGAATACGGAGATAATTCTTCTCAGATCGGAGAGATTGAAAGAGGGTGGAGACGTGGATATCAACCATATCAGCACTAGCGTCACTAAAAACATCAATTATAGGCGTCGAGCCGTTGTCATAAACCCAATTGATCAAACCCCACTTAGAAGCCGTGACTGCATTGTACTTCCCTTCATGCTTGGCTATGCCGGTGCCTAGTGATAGTACTAGCATCCTTGTGCAGTCCATGGGTTCTATTTGTACAAATTGAACGTTGCCCGTCAACACTTCCTTTGTTATATGGGTTAAGGCGATTTGAGTCTGGAAATCAACGTACATTCAGTATTCAGAGTTCGATATTCAGTGTCCAGCACGAAGCTAAAAAGTAAAATGGTCCCTTTAGTTTCTTAAATCTTTTGAAAATGCCAACATGGTTTTTACATCTGAAATTGGATTCAGATTGAACTTTTAAAGGTAAAACCAAACATCATCTTAGTTAATATTGTTCAAATTAAATTTATATTTCAGCTATACTTACAGGATTATTTGCTGCAACCCCACCATCAATAAGATCAAAACTACGCGCATTTCCCTTAGCATCCTTAGTCTCAAAGTAGTGCCCTGGCAAGTATGTCGGTGCTGCAGAGGTACTAAGGCAAATATCCGATAGCAAAGCGTCCTTCAAAACATCAACTTTTGCCTGTTCAAATCAAACCATACAGTAAGACTATTTGTAGACTCCAAGATAAAATACATATATTTCAGTTATTATGAAAGGATCATACATTGTCAGTCGAAAAGACCACGGGTTGAAGGCGCTTGATATCAAAAGCAGGTATAATCACATCCGCAAGAGTCTGTTTTATACTAAGGTCACCTAATAGCTCCTTAACTAATGAGCTAAGGTACACTCCATCGTACTTTGGCCCCGTGATCTCGCTAAACAAATTCTTTACTGAATCAAAGAAGTTGTTGCGACTAAGAAAAAGAAACAAATTCTTCGAATCAGTCCGTAAAAGTGGGCACTTCTTACTCCAGATATGTCAGTAAGTTATGAGAAATGTTAGCGAAAAATAATTTTCGAGTTTGCTAAGTACCATTTTAGATTGCACAATATGATTCAACAAATTAATACCTTTTTTGAGGGAAGATCTTAGGGGTGTGTTCTATGTAGAAATTATTGATGTCCTTGGCAGCATAGATAGGGCGGTTGTCCTTATTAGGAGCAGTTAGCATTACGGTTACCAATCCACCTGTGCTTGTTCCTGTAAGGACGTCGAAATAATCCGCAATTCTTGCATCTGCTCCATCCAATTCCTATTGCACCAACAGAGCGGCATTAAGGAAATTAAAAATAATCCTGATACACGTACTATCTTAAACAACTCAAATAACTTAAATTATACCAGCCTAATAAAATCATATGAGCGTTAGAAAATGTACTAGTCAGTGTTTTAAGTGGACTCCGCACGCTGATCAAATATGCTATGTTCAGAGTATGTACCTGAAGTTTGGATTCGAGAAAGGCAAGAATGGTGCCGGGGATGATGCCTCTAATGCCACCCCCATCTATACTTAGCACAGTCACCATTTTCCCTCTTGTTGAACCCTTAGCAGCCATTAAAGGGTGTAGAAGTTGAAAGGTTGTTAGCAAATAGCAAGCAAGTGCAAAGAATAGAGTTGTCTTTTCCTTATTGTTAATTATTTTATGAAGTTATAATCCAACGAGAATCAAAGATCTTCAGGTATTTATAGTGTTCTCTATCTTCTCATAAAAGAGGGTAATTGGTCAATAAAGCACACCTTTCATGACTCACTTAGAATTCGTTCGAAGAACAAAAAATTAAAAATACTTGATTTAGTTAGAAGTTGGAAAATAAGTTTAAATTTTTTCTTCAACCATCAAAGAAAATTTCTCTATAGAAAAAACCACAAAGTAAGAAGACGTTTCACCACATGTCTCAACTTATTTTACAAGTTCTTACAAAAATCAATTATTTTATTTTCCTCTTTCATGTTGTTATCAACCGGTCGCTTAATGTTAAAATTATGAATCAAATATTAATAATTTAATAATGTGAGTGAAAATTAATTTATTTTTAAGGGATTCTTGCTGTGAAGGAATATGTCCTTTGGCAATTTTCAATGCTCAACTACACATTTAAGTGTATGGACAACTTAGTCCACATATTTAGGGGTCCTTTGAATTATTCATTTCCACAAATATTTATGAGTCCTATGAATCAGTCACCTCCACAAATATTTATGAGTCCTTTGAATCACTCAATTCTACAAACATTTATGAGTCGCCGGCCCTGAGTTTTGAGGGGTCCTAGATGAATATTGTTTCAAGGCCTTTTGTATTTGTGTATATTCATATATTATAAGTACATCAATAAATTCATAATATTAAAAAATCATATAGCAATAACATTTGAGAAATTATAAAAAATGTAATTAAATTTTTTCGGTATAGAATTTAGTTAAAACAACAACTAAACAGATAGAGTTATATATATACATACATAAACAATCTCAAATCAAATTATTATATAGAGAAATCACCACCGCAAACCAAAATAACTAAAAGATATAGAGAAATTAGAGGAACAAAGTAATATAACAAGTGTTGTGTGTATTGTGAATACAAAGAGTTTATTAAAAAAATAACCGAAGATCTCGTTTAAAAAAGTTAGTATAGAAATTTTATATTGGGGCCCTTTTGTATTTCTATATATTCATGTAATATATAGAATTTCCAAGAAGTAATCTCATACGCTTAGTTTAGAAAATTACTCCTATGTCGAATGAATTTTCTCCCCCAAGCAAGTGTTAAAGATCAATTAAAATCAAGGGGAGGAAGATATATATATATATATATATATATATAATGTTCCAAAGGGTCCAGGAATTTTTTGCTCATGAATTTATAAAATTGAATTAACTTGAAGAGGGAGAAAGAAAGATGAGGTGTTCAAAGAGAGGTCTGGATTTTTATTTTTCCAAATGAATTATTGTTAAGATGGATTAACTTAATTATAGGCAGAAATAGAGATGAGTGCTTTCCGCTACCAAAAAAAATGAGAAAGACAATGGTTAAAAGATCGATGGTAAAGAAATACATAATTAAGGGTTTGTTTTGATAAAAAAATAATTTATGTTTTCTATCAAATTTAGAAATTAAGTAGGGGTGAGTTGAATATTTATGTGGTGTAATGAAAAACACCCTAAAGTTTTAGTCAAAGCAAAAATTAAAAGATAACTTTTATTTAGGAAAAACAAAATAAACTTAGGATTAATTTAAAAGAAAAAAAAAAGGTTGTTGTCAGTCTAGAAACTTTTGGTCATATTATGGTTGTGCCTTTAGAGCATTCACAGAATTTAGGTAAAATTTATATATCCATAAATTTATAAATTTGGCATTAAATTTCTTGAATGGTTACGCCGAATATAATATAAAAATAGACATACGTTTGTGCCAAACCTGAATAAATTTTTAGCTTAAAAAAAATAAAAATTAAAAAGCGTCATATGAGTGAGACACACTCGTATGATAGTGATGGGAACCAACCATGCAGGCAATTATGCCTCACTTGTATGAGCTTTTTTATTTGTTTTTTTTTAACTCTTTCTCAGGAATATTTTAGCATAAAAAAAATTAAAAAAATAAAAAGAAGTGGGAAAGCCCTTTAAAGTTGTGACTCAACCATATCAAGTATTAATTTTTTATTTTTTTATACAAGCGAAGGGCACCCATATGGCTTATACCAGTAAGACGCAGCCATATGAGTAAAATTTAGGTATATGATAAATTTGCTCTCTCACTATCATACAACATTAAATTTGTGCTCTAAGTTTTGTACGTTGTAGTAGTGAATATGGTAAATTTGTCAATTATCATACCCACGGATGCTCTTAGTCCAAGAATATGACAAACCAATTAACTTGATCTTCTTTTAAGGGGTTTTCAATACTTTCGGATATAGTACTCTATTTGATCTAAAATTAATGATTTTATTTTTTAAAAAAAATAATTAATGTACCAAATTTTCACTAATAAAAAAAAATTGTATCTCTAATTAATTACTATGTTAAAATTAATGTTCCATAAAAAATTTCAAAATTAACATAAAATTATTCAATTGTGACAATTGGAGCATAATTTTACGTCATTGGTGCTAACTAGATCTACGTAATGTAAACGAAGACCAGAAGAGCTGAAAGGTCCCACAAGAATTGTCCGTGCCACTCTTTTCAACCCTTCCGTCTCTTGTCTAATTAATGCAAAGGAAAAAAAAAATATAACCAATTTTGTTTTCTTCTTTTAAAAAAATAAAATTATATCGACAGGGTTATCTTCAAAGTCTTATGCAATACTTTTCCCTCAATGGATGGCAACGGGGCGAGGCGGGCGGCATATGCATTCTTCATCCCGCCTCCGTTTCAAATTAAGAATTAATGTTTTTATTACCATTGAATTTCAGTTCTTTGCGATTCTTTCTCAGAGAATTTTATAATGCAATAAATATAGTCAAAAAAATTTATAAATTAATTTTGTTTTAATTATATATTTTTATACATGTTTTATATTTTTTTTATTTTAGACATTTCTTTACTACTACATTATATATTGATATTTATTTATCAAATTATAGATAATAAATTAATATTTTAAATTTAAAAAAATATATTTGATTAGTCAGGTTCTCCTCAGAACGAGGACCGCTTTTCCTGTCCCCGTCTCTGAATACATGTCAAGAAAAATATCATTCCCATACCCACCTCCGTCAAACCGATTCTCTGCGGAGATTTGGATAAACGAGGAATTTTCTATCTCTATCTCCCATGAAGCTTCTCTCTCTCGGATTTGTTTATGTATTTTACATTTTTTACATAGATATGGTAATACAGTAAAGCACATTTGTATCTTACATACTAAATAGAATCAACTTAATCTTGGCTCAATTCAGTATATTTGATCAATACATGGAAAAATTTGAAAGACGCAATATCAATTAAAATTGGATGATAAATTTCTAAATGTACGGCGAGTTATTTCACAACAATCTTGGCGTGGTCATGTTTGAGTGTGTTGTGTATGTTTATTCGATCAAGTAAACAAATTATTCGTGTTTGTTTGAGAAATATTGTTAGAAAATATCTCGCGCATAAACATAATTGAAATTCAGTAATTTGTGAAAATTCAAAAAAAAAATTGACCTGAGTCTTGTGTATCACAAAATTTCTTTAAAAAAGTTACGCCGCCTCACCGGAGGTGCTTAGAGGCTGATTACGGCGTCTGTTTCTTAGGATAAAACGGGTTAGAATTTCTACCTTAAGCATACTGGTGTTACTGACAATGAACCGAACAAGTATTTTAACAATATCACCAGATAGGAGGAGAAGAACTTTTGTAACTGTTTGTTTGTGTTCAGTATCTTGAATTGTGTGTTTGAGCAAAGAGAATAGAGACTAACTTATTCAAAGGTAAGGGAGTGTGATACTAATTTTGAAAAATATAACATACTAAATCTTGGCTCAATTTAGTATATTTGATTAATATATGTAAAAGTTTGAAAGACACAATATCAATTAATTTGAAAAATTAGTATCATACCTCACGGGGACTTTAAATTTGAAAAATATAATATCATCTCCAAACCCGCCTCCGTCAAGCCAGTTTTGCACAAGGAGTTTTTTCATCCCTCTCCCTCAGGAAACCTTTTTTTTTTCTCTCTCATGGATTTGTTCAAGTATTTTACATAGATAAGGTAATACATATAAGCACATTTGTTACATACTAATTATTAAAATCAACTTAATCTTTTTTGTCAAAAAATATTTAAATTTCATTAATTTTAAACTCAAAATGCACGGAATTTTTTTTCAAGGATACGATATCAATTAAAACCAAAGGATGAATTTATAATTATACATTGAATTATTTAACAACGTAATCTTGTCTCGTGGTCATGTTTGAATAAGTCGTTCTAGTAAACAAAATTGTTCTTGTTTGTTTGAAAAATATTATAAAGTATCAACATGAATTATTAATTTGAAAGGAGGAAATAATTATATATAAAGACTTTAGATTTGACAAGACTTCAGTCAACTGCAACGAAATTTTCCTCCAGGCTTTTACAATCCATGAGGGAAAGATATATAATTTGACCAAAACATCAGTGGGAAATGAACCAATTTTCTAGAGTTTTTTGTATGAATAGGATTCTTTTTGAACTTAATTTGGTAAATAGGGTTGTTTTAATCTTATTTAGTCAAATAGGGTAGTTTTGACTTGGGACCACTTGGACCACTTTGTCTTATATGAGGGGACCACTTGTAATTACAAGTTTATACCCTGGACTATCTGGAATTAAATCTGTCTAACCTTATTGTTTTAAAATAAGGAGTCTAATCTGACCACCAGTCCGTGTCGTCTATGTCCGGTGTATTTCTGTTATCGTCTGTATTATCAGACGGGTCTTCTGTTGGTGAATCACTATCTGGTTCACTCGGAGATCTTGGTGGAGTATGAGGTCTAAGAATTTCACTCCAACTCAACCCGTATGGACACTGATGAAGCTGTGAGGCTGTCAGTGGTCTCCACGGGAAGTCTATTAAGTCTAAGGCTTCTAGCCTATAATCTGGAATATTCCAGTTTATATCGTACACAATATCTCTAACGGGGGTTAAAATATTGTTTTCTATGTACGAGTCTAATTCTTGGTCTCCGTAATTAGATAATAACTGTCTGTAAGCACGTAAGTTATACTTACTAGCTGTCTCTATAAATCTGAGACGCCTAATTCCTCCGTTTTCACATAGAAATTCTGCAGTCTCTGCAAGTCTCTTTCTTTGCACAAACTTTAGCTTCTCTAAAGTTTCTTGCAGTACACGTCTGAGATCGTGGATTCCTCCACAAACGTCCACTTGGGCGTTGTCTCTTCCTTGAGGAAGGTCTCTTCGAGGATTATTTACTTCCTCTTCGTCTATATTTTGTACTAACGCTTGGATATAATTATCTGTAGCGTTTTCCAAGTCTGGGAGTTTCCTTATTTCTCTAGACACCCACTTGCAGACGTGGTGTAGATAAGGAAAGGTTCCTCCTGATCTGAAATGTGCTGTGCGCACTAGTCTTTGTTCTTCTGGGTTAATTAGACCCCACCTTAATATAGGCTGGGTAACTCTAATGTCTGTCTGATTAATAAAATTCTCGTAGTCTCGGTCTATGTTGCTCATAAATTAATTATGTGCTGATTCTTTATGTCTTAAATATTTAGCTAGCAATAAGTACTCACAAATAATTATAACAATAATATACCTTAATAAGATGTCTGGTCCACCTTGCTTCCGATCCCTTTTCTTGCCTTCTTCTTCCGTCTGTGGTCTGTTCTATCGCTTCTGCGTTTATTCTCACTATTCATCCACCTTTGCAGGATCGGTCGTTCGTTTTCTGCCTACGCCTCGATCGCCTAACGCACCCTTGCTAACGGCTTCACGGCTACGGCACCTGCCAGCAACAACCCAAAACCGGCCACTCACCAGTCTTGTATGAATTAGAGAGAAGGTTTTCTAAACCCGCCAAGAGATAAGTCAAGTTTTTGGAAAAATACAACAGAACTCGGGGATCAATGGAAGTTGTACTGAAGGAGAAACATAATTTTATTCAAGTAAAATTATTATTACAAACTATTTGCTTTCCTTTTGCTAACTAAAGGAAGCTTTACTCACTCATGCTCTCTAGAATTGAAAAACTCTAAGCTGAGAATGGAAAAACTCGTACTTACAAATGAAAACTCCTTCTCCTTATATAGGGAGGATACAATAATGTAAACCGGTTACCGGCTGCTAAAAGCAAAATCGAATAAAAAGACAGGCCCCACAGCTTTAGACGCACTAGGCGAATAGTGAGTGAAAGAGGCTTGCCGACACACCTAATTGATTCAACAATTACATATAATTATACATACTGACAAACAGACAAATTACGCACGATAATGCACATCGGGTGCTGCTTTTGTGGCCCCATCGACATGTGCGAGAACAGTGCTGCAATCAATCTCTTTTGCAAAGTGACAAATTTTAATAATTTACAAAGATTTGTCTGGTCTGTTTTAATAATTATACAGATATAAGGCGTCATTGCTTACGTTTCTGCATAAGCTGATGTCGCTTTCGTCTCTTCCTCTCTTCTAGTCGTCAGCTGTAACCTTGATGAAGTCGTTTGGACTTGGGGCTCTGCTGGCAACGTCTAGTTGATAGGTCTGGATGGAGCCTTTAATGGTGCTCCAGTATTCTTCTATATTGGCAATATTGGAAGTGGTGGTTGGAATTATTACTTCCGTGCCTTTGGTCTGTCCTCTGGTCATCCTCCCTCCAAATGGTTCTTGAGCTTGGATGATTAGGTCTTCTTCTTGGCACACTGTGTACCATTTTTCTTCACTTAAAAGTTCTTCCATAATCCTTATGATTCCTAAGGATCGATTGACTTTTAAGGCCATAGGGTTCTGTCTTCCCTCAATGGGCTCAAGTTCCGCGGAACAGAGTCCTTCTACGTCTGAGCACGGTTCTTCTGAGAACCGCACGAGTTGGAATCCCCCAATTTCATGGTTGAATCCTGCCTCTGGTCTAAGAGAATAACTTCTTAAATATAAAGGAAGGTATTCTTTGACTGTCTCAATGTAATTGGCTATTTTTTCGCCAAAACAGTCTGCATCTGTGGTTTCCTGTACAAAAATTTGACCAATGAGTCCTTGGCTGGCCAAGAGCTCTACAGGAATGTCTGTCTTTCCCCAAATATTTATTTGAGGTACCTCTTCACATAATCCCTTCATGAACGATGCATGCCCTGGGATTGTTCTGTTGAAGAGATAATTGCCGATTTCCTTTAAGGTTTCAGCAATGTCTAGGTTCAATGCGTCTAGGTCCATTGTTTCATTATTTTCTACTGCTCGTTCTTTTCTTAACGGAGTAAGAAGATTAATGAAGAACCTTTTCTTCTCATAAACAAGATCTTTTTTCTTGTTTTCCTTTGGTGTAATTTGACCTGTGGCTCTAGCATAGGTCACTTCTTGGGGTCTAGGAGCTTCTATCAAGTTCCTGGGAGGAGCTGGATTTATCTGGGAGATAGCAATCCACTGCATCCTCATAAATCTGGCTGTAGCAACCAAATTCTGTCTAAACTCTATTTTGAGGTTATTGGAATGATTCCACCATAGAGCGTCTATTAGGGTGAGAGTTTCCTTAGTAAATTCTCCTCTGAATTTAGCTAAATCTGGAAACCTCTGGTCTGGTCTATATTCGGGGAAGAACATTCCCCCGATTATCTTGTTCTGTCTGCACACTTCTTCGCTCCTTCTTCCTGGAGGAATGAGTATCTCATCTAGACTTTCAATAATAGGTCCAGGCATCTTCAGCTTATTCTTTTCGCTGGTCTGAGTCTGAGGGTCATATGCACCTTGTAGGTACCTGGCGACCTCAACCTGGTCAATGAACCTGGTCTTTCTGCTGGAGCTTCCTTTTGTCTCCATTGGTCTAGTCTGTCTGTCTGTAGACATCATAAAACAAATTATTAGATTTTCGGCAAATACATGTTCTCTTGAAATAATATCAGGAACTGTATTATTTTTTCCCTTAATATGAATTATGCTAAAATCATAATCACTAAGAGATTGTTGCCATCTAATTAATCTATTAGTCTTTGATCTATTCAGATTTAGATCTCTAAATCCGACAGCATAGCTGGAGTCTGTATACACCGTAAAGTGCTTTGGTCTTAGAAAGAGCATATATTTTTCTATAGCTCGTACAATTGCGAGAACTTCTTTCTCGTGAGTTGTATATCTAGTTTCGGGATCAGTAAATGTCCCTGAGCTATATTTACACAACTTTTTCTTCTTAGTCTGATAGTCTAAGGCATAGTAGATTGCGCCCCATTGTTTATCTGACGCATCTGTTTCTACTATGAAGATGTCCTCTGCATTAGGCATCTCTAATCCAGGGATATTTTTGACTTCTTCTTTAAGTTTAGTCATTATATCCATGTCGTCTTTTGTCCATATAAATGGATTAGTCTTTTCTGTTCCTTTTAATTTAGCTGTAAAACTTCTTCTTTTTTCGGCTAAATCTTTAAGGTAGTCTGTGGCGCAATTAAGCAACCCAAGAAAGCTTTGTAATTGCCTTCTGTCTATGATTCTATCTAGAAAGTCTAAAATCTTTCTGGTAATATGGTCTAACGGAGATATTTTTCCATTTTTTATATGGACTCCGATGAAGTCTATCTCTTCTTAAAATAGAAGCATCTTTTTATGAGAGATAATAATACCATGATTATCAAATTCGGCTATTATTATTCTAAGATGTTCTATATGGTCTGCTTCTGTATGGCTTGCTATTAATACATCATCAATGTATACTAAGCAAAATTCTGAATACTTTCTAAAAATGCTGTCTATCCTTCTCTGAAAGACTTGTGGAGCATTTTTGTATCCAAATGGCATTACTAGCCACTCATACTTTCCTTGTGGTACGCTAAAAGCCGTCCACGGTATGGAGTCTGGATGCATTTTGATTTGCCAGAAACCGGACTTACAATCAAATTTGCTAAATATCTTTCTATTTTCGATAAGACTAATAAGATTATTCTTATCTGGTATTTTGTATGAGTCGAACTCACAATTCGTATTGAGAGCTCTATAGTCTAATACCATCCGTCTTTTTCCTCTTTTTCTTTCTGATTCATTTTCAACATAAAAAGCAAGGCTATTATGTCTACTAATGCTTTCTTGAATCATTCCGCCCTTGAGTAGGCTATCTATCTCTGTTTGGAATTCTTCTCTATCTCCCTGGGAATATCCTTTCTTATAAGTGCCTCCATTTATGGTGGCGTCTGGGTTTATGGGTATGATTTGGCAATATGCCTTATCTTTTTCCCATTTTTCTATAGGATTTTCTCCAGTAGTAGGAATTGCTAATTCCTTGATCTTATCCTTTTCTACTTCTAAGGATCTGATGTCTATTTTCTTTCTCTTTCTCATTTCTTGGATAGCCAAGAGTTGATGTCTAGTCTGATCAACAATTTCTTGTTGAATTAATGTTATCTGTTTATAACATTTTTTGTCTGGGCAAGTGCATTTGTGTTTAAGAGGGGCTGTAATTTCCTCTATGTCACCACACTTAGCTGTAGAACTCTGAGGGGAGACCCATGAAGGTTTAACTTGCATGAGGTCAAATGCTCGGTTTTTAGATATGAGCATTGTCTGAGTATCAAATTTGCTTATATAAGATAATTCTATTTTATCATTATATTGAGCAAACGGCTGAGTCTTTTTAAGGAAATCATTTCCAATCAAAAGATTTCCGGTGAATTTACAAGGAGGATCCGTGATATAAAATTCATGGGTAAATTCATTCTGTCCTATTTGAAAAAAAATAGGAATAGTCTTTAATGGTAATTCAAAATAATCACCATTAGCAACTCATCCGGAGATAAGTTGTTCACTAGGTCTATAATACTCATCTGGGAAGGCATTTGCCTTGCAGATACTGGTAGTACATCCTGTATCTATTAAGGCAGAGAGCAGTCTAGGATAATCTGGGTTAAGAACCTTTATTTCTATTAGGCTCATAAAACTTTCTGTAGTTGAAACTCGCAGATTATTCTGTTCTCTGATTTCAATTCCCTTTAGAGGGTTTGAAATATCAGGGATAGTCTGTGAAGGACACTCGTCCATCTTTCTTTTTCCTTCTTTAATCTTTCTGAGTCTATTTGTATCAATTTCTTGATAGTATTTATCTATGTCTGAGTCTAGTATGTGGTCATACTTATTTTCATACATAGTACGAAATTCTTGTCTCCAACAGTCTTCATGGTAATGGAGTTTGCATATTATGCATACCATGAATAACTCAAGTGATATCATTGTAAAACAATAATCACAAGTGAAGTCTGCAGGGCTACATTTCATTTCGAATTTACACCTATGGCTTGGATTCGTGTAGCACTGTGGTATTCTAACCATTCTTTCTGGTTGGGAAGGTCGCCATACGTCTGTTAAACTACAACAGTAAATGGCTTCTTCATAGTCTAGATAAATAGCTTCATCTAATGGTTCATTATCATCAATTGTGGTGATAACGAAACATTCTTTGAATTCTTCTTCTTCTTCGGAAGAAGGTTCACTGTCTGACTCAGTCGTATATGCACTATATACACTGGCATTGTCATCTATTTCGAAATCTGATAATTCGATATTATAGATGAGGTCTAAGTCTTGTGTGTCAGCTTGGGTAAGCATGAGTTCTACAAGTCTAACGCTAGGCTTTATCTCTTTATTCTCTCTCTGAGAACAATTTCTAGCAAAATGTCCAGTCTTTCCACACACCCAACATTCATTCTTTGAATTATTGGTTGCTAGTTTTCTATCTTCGCCCTTTCTATAATTAGGCACTTTCTTTCTGGAGTCTGAATTCTTCTTGAAATATCTCCTTCTAGGAAATAATTTCTTTCTCTTCTTTGGATTTCTAAAGCTTGTCGATTTTCTGAATTTATATTTTTTATTATTGGGGTCTGTATTAATCGTAGCTTTAAAAGTCTGTCTCCAATGTTTCTTCTTATGGTTCTAGGAAGAACTTCTTCCATAACCCCATTGGATAGGCGCTATGTCTCTTTCGTTTTTGATTGAAGGCATATTTTTAAATGTCTCCTTAATCAAAGCGTCTTGTGCTTTCTCGCGTCTTTTAGCGATGATATAGTCTTTGGCAAAATTTATTCTTTCGCCAAGAGTATCTTCTTTAGTATTATTAACTCCTGGCCACTTTCTATATTTATTAATAAGAAGGTGTCCAATAGCTGGGAGTTTTCTAAAATACTCGTCTTTAAGAGTTGTAGTAAACTCTTTTATCTGATAATACAACGTTTCATAGTTATTACTATATTCGTTGATTTTGTATAAGCTGCATATACTAAGTAATGATAACTTAGTTTTTGCAACGTCTACTTCTGATTCTTGGGCAAGGTGACTTGCACCAATGAATTCTGTTATAAAGAGTTGTACATAACCGTTTACAGTTCTCTGATCTCTTATCTCATTAAATCTTGCTAGTTTAGCTATACTAGCTTCGTCTGTTGCTGTTCTTAAACTATCTAAATAGTTTTTTACAATTCCTTTTAAGGATTGCTCAGCATAATGTCTACATGATTCTGCATCCCAACTTTCGTTAGACGCAAAGCACATGTGCATCTGATCTTGCCATTCTTTTAAGGCATTCTTTCTGTCTTGTACATTATCCAGGTTTAGGTAGATACCTACTGGATTAATGGCTACTGAAGCCATATTCTTTGTACTTTGGAAGTCTATGGCTGTCGTAGGTAATCCCTTGACATAGTCTGGTTTAGTCTTTATAATACTGTCACTATAAATAGGAATATTTATAGCAGCAGGAGTCTCAAATAGATTAAACCTGCTTCTAGAGGTTTCACCTATTTTAGCATTGTCTCCTCCTGGGATTGCCGTAGCAACTGGAAACACTTGTTGTTCTTCATCTTTTTCTTTAAGTCTTAATTTTCTTAGGAGCTCTTTTGTATCCTGAGAATTTCTTAAGCTTTTTATAATCTCATTAGATATCATCATATTATATCTAGTTGATTTGCTTCTATCAAGATTCTTTTTGTATGTGTCTCTTTCTTGATCTGTTAGGTCATATCCAAAGTTTTGGATTCTGGCCTTCTCATACAAAATATCATGATTGTCTATAGAATTTCTGGGTCTATAGTCTGGGGCATGTTGTAACATTCTAGCAGTGCTAGTAGTACTACATTCTCCTTCTGAAGGATCATCCAACGTGGAATCTCCCATGTTTCTAAATCTTGATTCCTCAGTTCTAATGCTCTTTGCTTTGAACTTGGGAGGAGCAAACTGTATATTAATATTGCCTGTAATATCATCTTGGGCAATATATAAAGGCTCATTCTGTACAGCCTTTGTCTCTTGGAATTCCGGCAACTGCCAAAGAATCTTAGCATGTTCTCTCATAGGTCCAGTATTTCTAATACTGTACGTATTATTAAAGTCTGAAGTATTCGTTCTAACAAGGATCTGTTCATTTACTCTTCCTTGTGGAATACCTGGTTGCATTCCTTCGAATGCTTTCTGGGAAAATTTAACATAGCTTTGATACTCTATGTTAATGTTTGCGTCTGGTAACACTTAATCTTCATACCCTGTGGCATATAAGATTAACTTAAAGTGTTTGGCTGTAGGTATAGATACTGTAAATGCCGGAGTGACATTGAAGTATCCTATATTGTCTGACATCTCTAATTGGGCTATTCCAACTAGGCTCTTTTGAAAATCTTTCCATCTTTTGTCAACTAAGCAACAAAGGATGTTAACTCCATTATGTGGTCTATGCAGTCCTTGGATTCTTGCTTGGAAGAGTCCAAAGGTTAGGAATTGAAAGTTCCTGTCTGTTCCTCTAGATCTTAACCAGTTTGGTTCGAAGATCTGAATTTCTGTATAATTCTTTTCGAGGATATGATTCCTACTACAATATGTCATGTTGTAGCTAGGTGTCTTAGGGATAGCTCCTTCTCGGAACAAGTCTATGTATCTGACTGGAGGAAGCTGTCCATTACTAATGGATTCTTCAGCGTACTTCCAATCCATTTCTCCCCATTCTTTCCATTGTAATGGGTGGGAAATGTTTCTTTCTCTCCACCATGTTCTTATGTTGGAGGAAGAGTCTCTTACTCTCTGGATCATCATATTTTGATGTCCAATGCTAGGGGTAGGACTAGCTACCTTCTTAGTCTTGTCTAATCCATCATTTCTAATTCTTCCTGTTGAAGATTCTTCCTTTATTATGATAGATGGAGTCTCTTTGAACTTGCAAGTGATTTCTTGCTTTTGTTCAATTTTCTTCTCGATTCTATCTAATGATTCTGAATAATCATTTTGTCTTTTGATTTGACTAATAAGGGTTTCCTTAAGAGCCAACTGGTCTTTATACAATTTGACATATAATTCTTCGTTTATAGTCTTTGTATTTTCTTTTAGAGAACTATGTGCTGTAGCAATATATTTTTTTAATTCATGCACATTTATTTTCTCCGAGTCTTGTCTAGAAGCTATCTCTTCTGTAAGTCTAGCATCTAAAGCTTTGAAACTTCTTTCAAGCTTATCGACATACATCAATATATGAGGTGTGTCTAAATCTGCTTGACTTGTCTGATTAGGTTTTTCATAAATGGCTTGTATTCCATTCATGATTTCCTTTAACAGTCTTTCTACCTTGTCTGAATTTCTTCTAAATTCATTTATGGTAGCTTCTTGAGTCTTGAAATGGTTTTCCCATTTTCCATCTAGATAATATGCTAAGTTTTGTTGAAACTTAACAAAGTCATTATAGAAGGTTCTTAATCCTTCTGTCTTAGCTTGTAAGTCATTTCTTAGATTTTGAGTAAATTGATACTCACAATCTTGGGTAGCTGCTATAGCTGTAGAAATGAAGTTTAGTCTATCTAAGATGCAGAGTGCTGCTTTGTTAGCACCGCTGATTTCTGATTCGATGAATCTTCGCGAGAATCTTTCATCGCTCATCTTTTCTATTATCTTTCGATAAAAGTCTGATATATCTTGTAGAATAATTCCACCTAGAACTTCTTTCCAGTCTGTATTAACTATTTCCATTTTTATATCTCTGGAATATAGTTGTGTAGTCTAGGTATGATCTTAGATTGCTCAGAGGATAATTTCTTGAGCTCAGTGTCTATTTGGCGAATTTGTTTAGTTAATTCGTCGATCTTTGTCTCTAGAGAAGGATTATGCTCTTTGCAAATCCTTTCTGTTTCTCTAGTTATGTTGAGGATTTCTCTCAACGTAGTAACAAAATCCGAAGGGATCTGTTGGTCTAATTCTTTAATTAGTCTAGTATTATTTTTGGTCTGTAAATCCAGAAGCTGGATATCTGTTTTGATCTTTTGGAGATCAAAATGAGTCTGTTGCAAAACTAATAATAAATATTGGTTTTGGTCTAATAAGCAATTTATTGCTCCAGCAATAACCTGCTTGCTTTCTGAGTATTTTAAAGGTATATGTTCTATATGCGAACAACCTTCAGTCTGAGTTGTTAAACACCCTTCTGTTCCGATATGGTGAGTCGGAATCGATTGGTAATCTGGATTTGTTCCAAAAATAGAGGTGTAGATGCGAGGGAATATTCCCAAGGGCATCTATGTAAACAACCTTTATTGTTTGAAGTCTGTGAGGAAAGGAGTTTGGGATAACTCACTACCTCTGATACCAAAAACGGGGGTTTGTCTCTCTTTCTAAATCTGAGGGGTTACAATTTAATTTATAACCAAGTCTGAGGACTAAAGTCCAATTTCTAAAAATGTCTAATAAAGACAAAAAGTCTAAATCACCTTATTTATACAAATAAGTAGAAAACTACCTTATTTTTACAAATAAGTTGTAAAAATGCCTTAGTCATAAAAAGAACTCAATTTTCTATATCTAATAATGCTTCAAGACCCAAATGGCAATCATAAATGAAAAGAACATTTTCTCACTATTTATCAAATTTACAACAACAAAAAAAAAAAGTTCTAATAAGCCACCCATGCAAATGTCGTTTTATTGTACGGAAATAGGAAAACCGCGTGGTCCACCCCCCAATGCATTTGTAGATGTGGGCCAGCAAACTTGGATTTGGCCCACTTTCATTATTCTTTTGACCTAATTTCGTTTAACGAGATTTAGTTTAAGAATTAAATGGATAATTTTTTTTTATAAAACTAACTTAATAGAGATGTAAAGATGATTTTTATAATGAGTTAATCGTCTTAACAAAATTTCATTAAATTAAATCGAAAGTCGGTGTAGAAAAATTTTGATACATATGTTCATTTTCGGTTATTAAAATTTTAGATGATCACGTAACTCACTTCTAAATTGAATCTTATGATGAAATTTTGTAGAATTGATCTACACATCATAGATATTATCTCTACTAAATTTCATGAAAAAATTCATTCATTTAGGTCTCGAACTAGACCTCATTCGACCAAATTAGACCAAAGCGTAATGGAGAGGAGTCAAGTCCAGCAAACTTAATCAATGGTCAATAATACACATTATTTTTCGCTGTAAAATTTTGATATATTGATTATGTCCCAAAAAAAATATAATTATCAATTTGAAATATCTTGAAAACTAAAGTGAGACTATCAAATTTAAGATAAATTACATAAAGTATTATATGTTCATAAAGTTTCAACTTCTGATTAACTCGGTTAGAGTTCATTCCAGTAGACACTCGTAAGACATATCAAACTTGAACATAAACATAAGTTTGTTAATTGATCAAGCTTAACTCAATGAGTTTTCAAATATGTCAAATATGCATAAAAATATCAAAATAATATATTATATATTGATATATATTTATCAAATTATGGATGATGAATTAGTATTTTTAAATTTAAAAATTATATTTAATTAATTGGGTTCTCCACAGAGCGGGGACCCATTTCACCATCCCCGTCCCCGAATACAAGTCAAGAAGAATACCATCCCTATAGCGCCTCTATCGAACCAACTCTCTGCAGAGATTTGGACCAGCAGAGAATTTTTTTATCCTTATATCTCATGAATCCTTGTTTTTTTTTAACTCTCTCGGATTTGTTCAAGTATTTTTACATTTTTACATAGATATGGTCATACATTAAAAAGCACATGTTGGAATAAATCCCTAAAATCATTTTGTCAAATCATCAAGATATAAATTAAAACAATGAAACTGCGTACCTGGATCCATAATAAATGCGGAATACGAGGATTGATCACAATAACAGTATGGATCGAGCGGGTACATGGTCTTCCTCAACTAAATCACCTTAGGTTCTAGATGGGAATTTTGGTTCTCTTCCAAATGGAGAGAAGGGAGCCGTAATTTTATTTGGTGTATTGGGGACCATAACCCTAATATCTGCTTTATATATAGTCTAGTTAGGGTTTCCATAAAACCCTAACAAGCCCATATAAGGTTTCTACACATTTGGCCCACATTTATTTGAATAGTCTATGGGCTTAACTAAAAATTAATTAGACCACCAAAAATTAGCCCATTAATTTAAATAGCAAATATAATTAAAATATAATAATATGTTGCCTACATAAATTAGAAATATAAATTTTCTAACAATCTCTCACTTGGGCTACATATTATTCCTGAAACAAATATATTACAAAATTCTTTAAGCGCGCACCCGTATGCCATTTATCCTTAGACTTTTCCTTAATCAATCTAGTCTATCTCATGTACTAGCAATGGAATTATTGTAGCTTTTATCACATTAAAGACGTGAATAAACCACTATTATCACCACACTAATACACTTAATAACATCGATCAAATGTGGATGAGTAGCATGAAAATTACATGCAATGTGATCTTTGACATGCCTATTTTCAACTGGTCCAACTTTAGTCTTTAATGAGATCAATCCAAAGTTTTTAATGCAATAAGAACATTGCAAACAACAAAGGAAACATAAACCATCAACTTTATTCTGCAAAAAATTTAAACAACTTAATGTTTAAAAGAAAAATACATAAAACAAAAAAGGAACTCCCACTAAGCCAAGGTACTGTCTAAAATAACTCCCATGTGGTTAGTGTACTTATGAAAAACTTTAGGCGGTAAACCCTTGGTCAATGGATCTGCTAGCATAGAATTTGTCCCTATATGTTCTATAGAAATCTGTTTATCCTGAACTCTCTCCTTAACAACTAGAAACTTGATGTCGATGAACTTAGATTTCGTCGAGCTACTATTGTTGGAGTAAAGTACCGCAGAGTTATTGTCACAATAAATTTTCAATGGCCTTTCAATGCCATCTACTACACGTAGTCCAATGACAAAGTTCGCAACCATATTCTATGGTTAGATGCCTCATAACAAGTTATGAACTCCGCTGCCATAGTTAAAAAAGCTGTGAGAGTCTGCTTAGTAGAATTTCATGAGACAGCTCCTCCAGCCAACATAAAAATGCAGCCTGATGTGGAGCGCCTACTATCTTGGCATCCGCAAAATTGGAGTCAGAAAACCCAACGATCTCCAAACTATCTGATCTCCGATAAGTGAGCATATAATCTTTTGTTCTTCTCAAATAACGCATCACACGTTTAGCTGCCATCCAATGTTGCATGCCTGGATCACTCAAGTATCGGCCAAGAACTCCCACTATAAATGCTATGTCAGGACAAGTACAAACTTGGGCATACATAAGGCTCCCTATTGCCGATGCGTAAGGAATCTTTTGCATTTCGTTCTTCTCAATGTCATTTTTGGGGCACTGATTGAGACTAAATTTGTCTTCTTTAGCCACGAGTGTATCTCCGAGTTTACTATTTTTCATGCCGAATCTACTCAAAACTTTATCAATATAGCTCTCTTATGACAACCTAAGGATACTTTGAGAACGATCTCTCAGTATTTGGATACCTAATACAAAAGAGGCATCACCAAGATCTTTCATTTCGAATTTCTTCGTCAAAAATTTCTTGGTTTCATGCAATAAGCCTATATCATTACCAGCAAGTAGGATATCGTCGACATATAATACCAAGAAGATGTATTTACTCCCAATAAACTTGTGATACACACAATCATCAACGACATTTGCCTCAAAACCATATGAGGTGATGACTTGATGAAACTTGTGATACCATTGACGGGAAGCCTGTTTAAGACCATGGATGGATTTCTTCAATTTACAGACCATAGATTTTGGATTTCCTAATTCAAAGTTTTCTGGCTGTACCATATAAATCGTCTCGTCAAAGTTTTCATTTAAAAACGCAGTCTTAACATCCATCTGATGTAACTCTAGATCAAAATGAGCCACTAGTGCCATTATTGTCCTAAAAGAGTCTTTCAATGATACTAGAGAGAAAGTCTCTTTATAATCTACGCCTTCCTTCTAAGTAAAGCCTTTGGCGACCAGACGAGCTTTATGTCTCTAAATGTTACCATTTGAATCCCTTTTGGTTTTAAATATCCATTTACAACCAATGGGTTTCGTGCCTTCAGGTAACTGGACAAT
This sequence comes from Lonicera japonica, assembly GCA_021464415.1. Lineage (NCBI taxonomy): Eukaryota > Viridiplantae > Streptophyta > Magnoliopsida > Dipsacales > Caprifoliaceae > Lonicera > Lonicera japonica. Next base: position 82,953 of record JAKCWG010000547.1, read on the forward strand.
ATCCTAAATGTCATTGTCTTTCATAGACTTTATCTCTTCCTTCATGGCATCAATCCATTTTTTAGAGTTAGAACTGCATATTGCTTGACAAAAATTGATCGGACCATCCTCTGTCAAACCTACGCCATCATCATATTCTTGGAGAAAGACGATATAATCATCTGGAATCGCACTTCTCCTTTCCCTATTGGATCTCCTTAATGGCACTTCTTGAGATTGTTGAATTTGTTTTATGTGTTGTGTTTGAGGAAGAATCATATTGTTATCTTGGTCTGGAACAATGTCAGGGATGGGAGCCTGAGCCTAATTATTATTCTCTAGTGCCGAAACTGTGTCATGAACAACAATAAGTATGGAGACCTGATCACCGTTAATAACAGATTCTTCATCAAAGACAACATTCCTTTTGTTTCCTTCCCCCTCAAACTCAACATCCTCAAGGAATCTCGCATTTCCTGTTTCAAATAAGGATCTTGATGTGGGATCGTAAAACTTGTAGTCCTGAGAGCGTTCAGGCTATTCAACAAAATAACAGCTAACCGTTCTTGAGTCCAATTTTCTTTCATGTGGCCGATAAGGCCGTGCTTCAGCTGGATAACCCCAAGTGTGCAAATGCCTAATGCTAGGTTTCTTGCGTATCCAAAGCTCATATGGGGTTTTGGCAACTGCTTTGCTTGGTACCCTGTTAAGGATATATACTGCGGTCTTTAAAGCTTCTCCCCAAAGTGACTCTGGTAAAGGAGAATGACTAATCATACTCCTCGCCATATCTTTAAGAGTCCGGTTTCGTCGTTCTGCAACACCGTTCATACTTGGTTGGCCCGGCATGGTGTATTGCAGAACAATTCCACACTCATTGAGAAAAAGAGCGAAAGGCCCTGGATGTTGTTCTCTTGATCCGTCATTTCTCCCGTAGTATTCACCACCACGATCTGATCTGACAGCTTTAATTTTCTTTCCAAGTTGAAGTTCAACTTCAGCCTTAAAAGACTTGACAACATTCAGTGATAAAGACTTCTCATGAATTAAATATAGGTACCCATAACGAGAGTAGTCGTCTATGAACATAATAAAATATCGTTGACCATTCCATGCAGCCGTAGGGAATGGACCACAAATATCCGTATGTATTAGTTCTAAGACATCTCCAGCTCTCTCGGCACCTAATTTTTTATCGTTTGTTCGTTTCCTCTTGATACACTCTATACAGATTTAAAAGTCTGTTAAATCTAGGGGTTCAAGAATTCCATCAGACATAAGCCTATGAATTATCTGTTTAGAGATGTGACCTAAAACGCTTGTGCCATAAAGTGGCAGAACTCTCTTTTAACTTTCGCTTTGTACCACGTGAACTTGTTTACAATATTTCATTATAGGAACAAACCACATCAAGCATATATAGATTATCAATTAAAGAACCAGAACCAATAAAATTTGAATTTTGATATAGACTAACTTTATTATTTCTAAACGAACAAGAAAAACCTGATTTGTCCAAACAAGAAATGGAAATTAAATTCGGCCTAAAAGACGGTGCAACAAATGTCTCAAACAAATCCAAATAAAATCCAGTTTTTAGATGTAATCTAAAAGTTCCTATAGCTTCTACTACAACTTTATTGCCATCGCCCACAAAGATGAATCTTTCAGCATCACTTGGCGGTCGGCTCCACGGGCAACCCTGCATAGTTATACTTACGTGAGTAGTGGCACCAGAATTCATCCACCAAGTATTATTAGGTACAGAAGCTAAATAAACTTCAAAACAAACCAAAGTTAGAAGCATACCATTCTTTACACGCCAAGCGGCGTACTTGGAACATTCCTTCTTAAAATGTCCCTCTTTCTTGCAAAAGTGGCAGGGTTTTCCCTCATCCTGCTTCTTTTGTTTCTTCTGCTGAGAAGATCCTTCCGCAGCAACCACAACTTTCTTCTTTTTCTTATTTTGAGCAGTTGAGGCCAAGTGAGCACTTTCAGTCTTATCTCATTGCTGCCTTTCTTCTTCTTGCACACAGTGAGAAATAAGCTTGTTGAGGGACCATTTGTCCTTCTGAGTATTATAACTCACTTTGAATTGAGTAAAATGTGCAAGAAGAGAGATCAAAACTAAGTGCACGAGTAAATCATCAGATAACTCTAACTTTAGTGCCTTTAGTTTTGACGCAAGATTAAACATCTCCATGATGTACTCCCTTATGTTCCCTTTGCCATAATACTTCATTGAAACGAGTTTAGTAAAAAGGTTGCTCGTCTCTGACTTTTCATTTTTGGCAAAGTATTGTTCAATTTCCTTTAAGAAATTCTTGGCACTCGTGTCCTCAGCAATAGAGCCCCGAAACGTTTTCGGAATGGAACGCTTCATTATCATCAAACACATCCAGTTAGACCGATCCCACTTTTCTATTTTAACCTCATTAGGGTTTTTCGGAGTAGAGGTGGGTCGATTCTCCCGAAGTGTGCTTAATCCAAATCCATACAACCGAGAATAATTTATGCGGTTTCTTTCCATATTTTAAAATTTGTCCCGTTCAGCATTGAGATATTACTGACTTGGGTCAAAACATTCGTAGCAGTGGCAACAGAGACTGTATATAGAACAAAAAATAAACAAGCAAATACACAGACATGTCAAAAAATAAAAAAAATCTAGACATAAATGATAAGCTAATTATGGGGCCCATCTTCAGATACCCGACATAACATTAATTCCTAGTCTTTGGATAGAAAAATTAACTGTAATGGGTAATCTCATCGCAAGAATCAAATGTTGGTAATAATTTACGTCAAACAATAAGCCTTTCTTTGGACTGACTTATTGCTCACATGAAGATTTGACAATTACCACACATTTATTCTCGCATGTGTTTTTATTATTTTGCCATATAATAACCTTCCTTTAGGCTGATTATTAAATGCATTAATAATAATCACACAAATATCAAAAATAAAATAATATCTATTATTTGGCCAAACAATAACCTTTCTTTGGGCTGATTATTAATTGCATAAATAATAAATATTATTATCTTAAATAAATAATTATATGTCCATATATATATAAAAGTGTTGTCCAATCAAACCATACAAATGTATATATTTAACAAAATACAACACACGTCAATTATATATATAGAAAACCCACGGCTCACTGTTCACAGTTCGCAGTTTAGTAAAAAAAATTTATTTTTTTACACTAAAATCCTTACAACCTCCACAAGACCCATCAAATCGGATCAAAAAAATAAATAAATAAATATGTATAGTATGTCTATAACCTTCGTGTATATATATATAAAAATGAATAAAGGCACATTAATGGTCAAATCGATTTTAACATGCATATATTAAATCATAATAAAAAAAAACTTTCTGCCAGAATGTCACATCACACATATATTTATATATATTTATATATTAAACAAATTTATATATATAAAGTTACTGTCAGAACAACCGCATATATATATATATGTATGAACAAGATTATATATATATATATATCTAAATCATGTCACATCAAAAGAAAAAGTAAACAATTTTTGGGTAATTGTTCGGCAGAAGAAAAGAAACCTCCCTCTTTAAATATATTTTTTTTATTATAATCACATCCAGATCTATAGCATCCTTATAAAATCGATTAACATATATATATAAATCAATTAATGGTGCATCTGTAGTCAATATATCTACCAAAAAATTAAAACCACATCACATCAATTAATAGTATTATACATACGATTTATATATATATAAAATTCTTAATGATTTAACATAAAGTCGGCTCTGATACCAATTGTTGGAATAAATCCCTAAAATCATTATGTCAAATCATCAAGATATAAATTAAAACAATGAAACCTCGTACCTGGATCCATGATAAATGCGAAATACAAGAATCGATCATAATAACAGTATGAATCGAGCAGGTATGTGGTCTTCCTCAACCAAATCACCTTAGGTTCTAGATAGGAATTTTGGTTCTCTTCCAGATGGGGAGAAGGGAGCCGTAATTTTATTTGGTGTATTAGGGCCCATAACCCTAATATCTGCTTTATATATAGTCTAGTTAGGGTTCCCATAAAACCCTAACAAGCCCATATAAGGTTTTTACTCATTTGGCCCACATTTATTTGAGTAGTCTATGGGCTTAACTAAAAATTAATTAGCCCACCAAAAATTAGCCCATTAATTTAAATAGCAAATATAATTGAAATATAATATATGTTGCCCACATATATTAGAAATATAAATTTTCTAACAGCACATTTTTATCTTACACACGAAGTGGTATTAACTTAATCTTGGCTCAATCCATGTATATTTGAATGGATGGAAAATTTTGAAAGACACAGTATCAATTAAAATTGGATGATAAATTTCTAATTGTACGTCGAATTATTTCACAATAATCTTGTTGTGGTCATGTTAGAGTGTGTCGTGTATGTTTATTCTAGTAATCAAAATTATTCTTGTTTGTTTAAGAAATATAATATACTGTCAATATGGACTTTTAATTTTATATGGAAAGATTATAATTCATAAGAAGGCGTACTTCAAGGGGACTTTTATTTTAAGAAATATAATATTATCTCCAAACCCACCTCTGTTAGGCCAGTTCTGCACAGGCAATTTTTCAATCCATATCCCCCATGAAGCCTTCTTTCTCTCTCTCTCTCCTTATTGGATTTGTTCAAGCATTTTATGTAGTGTGGATGGCTAAAAGTTAACCAAGCCCGATTAGTGTAAGGAATGGCGTCATGAAGCTTTCTTTTAGAAATATGACTCTCGATGCCAATATTTTCTCAATTCCTAGACAACCTAATATTGAGGAAGAGGATGTTCGTGAAGTTAGTTACTTGAATACTTTTGTTGATGAATACTTTAATGTATTGTAGGATGGGGACCCAGTTGAGTCAACCTTGACACATTCTTTTTTTGATTTTGAAACTTATTCTTCTATCGAGAAGGAGATAAGTAAAGCAATTCTGATCTCAATTCCAGCGAAGATGCTGAAGAATTCGAGACAGAGCAGGCTATGTGGACTGAACATTTTGAACCCCTAACTTAGGAGCTAAAGTACACATTTTCAGGAGAATTCGAGACTTATCATATCATAGTCTCAAGCAAGTTGAATTCCACTCAAGAATCTAAGCTTTTGAAAATTCTTAAGTTACAAAAAATGCATTAGGATGGACCATAATTGATCTGAAAAGTATTTGCGCCATTATCTGTACTCATAAGATATACATTGAAGAAGATGCTAAACTCTTTCGACAGATGCAGAGGAAGTTAAATCCCAACATGAAAGAAGTAGTCTGCAAAGAAGTTCTTAAACTCTTAGATGTTAGAATCATTTACTCTATCTCGGATAGCAAATGGGAAGTCCTATTCAGGTTGTGCCTAAGAAATCTGGCATAACTATTGTTTCTAATGTTGAAGGAGAGACAATTCCTATACGTGTTACCACTGGATGGCGCATGTATATTGATTATCGCAAGCTTAACTCTATAACTAGGAAAGATCATTTTTCACTCATATTTTTTAATTAGACTTCGGAGAGGATGGCTGGCCATTTTTTCTATTAATTTCTAGATGGTTACAGTGGTTACAATGAGATTGAAATCGCCCCCGAAGATTAGGAAAAATTCACTCTCAGTTATCTTTTTGGTACCTATACTTACAGGAGAATGCCCTTTGGCTTGTGCAATGCACCATTAACTTTTCAAAGGTGCATGATGAGTATCTTTAGTGATATGGTGGAAAAATTCCTCGAAGTTTTCATGGATGATTTCTCTTTAATTTGTGATTCTTTTAAAAATTGTCTACAGAATCTAAAGAAAATCTTGGTTCGTTGCAAGGATAATAATTTAGTTTTGAATTGAAATAAGTGTCATTTCATGGTTACTCTGTAATGACCCGGTCCCACCTCAGTCCGATATTGTCCGCTCTGGGTAACGTCCTAGCCAAGCCTCAACCCCAGGACATCTACCCTCACGGCTTTGTTTTTGGGAGCTCACGACCAGCTTCCCAGGGGGTCACCCATCTTGGGATTTCTCTGGTCCAAGCACGCTTAATTTCAGAGTTCTCATGGGATCGAAGCCAGTGAGCCTCCCAAAAGGCCTCGTCCTGGTATCTGAGTACGAAAGTACGTCAACCTTCAACCCGAAGGTCTAGACCAAAGGGGAGGATCGATATTGTCCCGTCCGGGCGACTCCACTCGGCTCAACCGAGCAAGCCTTTCCCTCAGGGTTTTGTTCCTGGTACCTCACGACCAGCTTCCAGAGGGGTCAACATCCTGGGATTGCTTGGTCTACTACTCGCTTAACTTCGGGAGTTCTCATGGGATCCGAAGCCAGTGAGCTACCAGGTGGCTCGTCTGGTATCAGAGTAAGTACCACGCGCGGCAAGCTAAGCGTTCCCCCACAGGGGAAGACCGATATTGTCCCGTCCAGGCGGCGGCTCCACTCGGCTCCAACGGAGCAGCCCTTTCCTTCAGGGTTTTGTTCATGGGAGCTCATGACCAGCTTCCCAGGGGGGTCACCCATCCTGGGATTGCTTGTGGCCCACTACTCGCTTAACTTCGGAGTTCTCATGGGATCCAAAGCCAGTGAGCTACCCAGAGGCCTCGTACTTAATTAGCGACATATCTTACTTATATGGGTCTCCAAGGATCCCCCAACTTCCGGTGTGGATGCCCCTTTGAGCTACCATTCCTCCACATAAGGAGTACTCATCGCCTCGAGCTACCATTCCTCCACATAAGGGAAGTACTCTTACTCAGGCGTCACATCCTTCCCCAGGGAATCGACGTCCTCGTTCGAACACCGTACTTATGGGGTCCGATCTTGATACCTTTTGTAACGACCGGTCCCACCTCAGTACGATATTGTCCACTTGTAGGTAGCGTCCTAGCAGGCCTCAGCCCCAGGACATCTACCCTCACGACTTTTTGTTTCTGGGAACTCACGACCAGCTTCCAGGGGGTCACCCATCCTGGGATTTCTCTTGTCCAAGCACGCTTAACTCTCGGAGTTCTCATGGGATCCGAAGCCAGTGAGCTACCCCAAAAGGCATCGTCCTGATATCAGTAGTCACGCAGCCGCGGAAGCTAAGCGCACCCACAGGAAGGATCGATATTGTCCCGCCGGGGGCTCCACTCGGCTCCACACCGAGCAGCCTTTCCCTC